>JAODVN010000009.1:1434495-1444503 GCA_025434125.1 Chologaster cornuta
GGATGGAAGCTCTTGGGAAATCTCCAGGATTACCTGCAGATTTACAGACATAATTTAAGCAAGGCTTCCCACCAGCACTGTGACAACAAAAACAAGATGCTAATAACTATGGAGAATAGATGGTCCCTGCTGGTTAACCCAGCCTTACAACCAACGCAGTCTTCTCCTGTCACATCTGCTGTGTGGAAATGCTGCCTGAGGAAAACAGGGCCTGTTTCAGCACAAAATTTAATTTGGATGCTGGATTGATCTTCTTTTGAACTCCTCAACAGATTGTTGTTGATGGAACCCTTGTGTTTGAAGATCAAACATCAGTGTTTATCAATTTATCCCTGAGGACATGGCAGTTGTGTTCCACAACTCATTTTACTCAAAAAAGATTGATGCTGATAACATGATATCTTCAAAGCACATGCTGTTGTTTTAAATGTCACTGTCATATTACATTAAATCAAGGTATGTCCTCCCTTGGCTCACTTACAGCCTTAAGTGGATCACAGTTCAAATAGCGTGAATGCATATCGTACTCCAAAGTATTTGCATTAATTACAGTCCTGCTACAGAAAGGTCAAGGTGAGGTTTAATAACCGAAAGTACATTTAAGTGTGTGTTGTCTTAACTCAACAGCTGAGTTTAGTCTTTCGTTTTTCTTGGCTTCACTTAACTATATGAATATTTGACAGCCTAATCCAAACAGTAAACACTGCCGTTAACTTCCCAAATGTTTCAATACTCCGTGTAAATAGTACCGCTAATCACTTCTGACTTGAAACCAGCTGTGTGGGAATAGTGGTCAGACTCAAGCTACACAAATTTCCAATTTGTTTTTCCATATGTTCCCCAGAGCATATCAAATTTGTGTGTATATATGAACTGAGCTTCTTAATAGACAAATGTGTCCGGTGCTACGATATATCATGGTGGGAGTGGCTTCATACTTATATATCCCAAGTTATTTTCTTTCCAATGTAGCCAAAAGGATTTCAGCAGAGCCCCCCCTTCCTCCACATCACGCTTAATTTGAGGCCATGGCTGAGTTAGTGTGCTGCTTCAAATACCACACTATTTCTTCCAGAACCCTGTGGGAGATTGGCAGGTCCCCATTGGACTTAGCGTGAAAGTGCCACAAGACAAAAATATCAGATATTTGACATGATAAAGAAAGCCTTTATGCTCAGAGAAACAGATAACAGCTTGTGTTGAATGCCTCCTGGATGGAAGGTAAGGCAAGTGTATAGTGCACCACTCACTGTTGAGATGTCTCTGGAGGAAAGGACGAGAAAGCTCATGTCCACATGTTCAGCAGCACCGCTACATACTTAGCTGGCATGCGTCAGAAGAAGTGATGATTGTGCAAATATTTGTTCTAGTGAATTACTGCAATGTTGTCCAGGGAAATATTGGTTTTGTTTTTTAATGGGTAAACTACGTAGGTAGGCTATGGTTGGAATGGCAATATATATATTGTAGCAGGTACATTTGAAATGAACACTAACCGAGTCATCTGATATGAGTATCAGTTACATAGAGGTAGAGACCTATGTCTTGGAGTAATACACCAATCCCTGTTGACTTCAGCCATTTAAAGGTGTCATCACTTCCAAATAAATTGCATTTCACCAAACAGTTTTAATATTGTTTTGTAGAGCTGGATTACGCAGAAAGGTGTAGATTTATTCTGAAATGCCAAATAACCCACCAAACCAAACACAAACTTATGTCAACACAGCATACGTAAACAGCTTCACCTATTTGTCATTCCTGGTTTGAATGAGTCCTTTCTCCATCCTTCTCCTCAGAGGTACACCCTCGTTCTGGACCAATGCTTCCTGCAGACCATTGACTGCATCCAGAAGTTAAAGTAAACAGTGGGCGCTCTGAACGCAGAGGTTAAAGTTAGCCATTGGTATATGAGGAACCAGTGAACTGTTCTCGGCCTGAAAACGGTTTGTGCCTCTATGCTTCCATTCATCTTCCCTTTACTTCTCATTTATGTAATGGAAAGAAAATAAACAGCCAGATCCTAATGTGCTCATTTACAGTAAGTCTATCTAAAGTAATGAGCTGTTATCTTTACATAGACAGTGGCAATGCAAAAGTTTAAATGATGGTTTTTGTAGTGAACTATATGGTGTGAAGATGTTCACTACAGTCAGCAGCAGGTCTGTAGCTTGAACATGACTTAGAGGACATTTATCTTAACCTTATTTAGAGTTTCTTACAGTTGCACATACTGTGGCTACAGTATGAATCAGCAGCACTGGACAAGGCTACTATACAGGTTACTATCATTCCGGGCAAAATCCTATATTGCCTCAGTAATTACGTTTTTATCTGTGTTATTTAAGGTTTCACCGCAAGGTGGCAGTGTGGACAGATGAGACCATGTTCTGTGACCTACAGTGTATTTATAAAACATGTCAAACAAATCATAGAGTTCAACAGTGTTTGTACTTTTGTGTGTTACATCAAGACAGCCTATGCTTTAATTAAAAGTGATCAAATATTTGTATAATGTTTTACCACTATATCAACATGAGCTATACTTTATGTTTCACCACATATATAGTAACCTAAATAAACAAGTGCGGACAAAGCCTTAGACTTGACATCAACAACCTTTTTGTAACATTAGAATTTAAAATGTTCCTCTTCTATTATGTCCTGCTAAAGGTCCACAATGTTCCTGTATTGTGGAATGATTCCCACCATAATAGAATCCACAATAAAACTAATCTCCATAGGAACCACCTCACTCAGACATAAAATGTTTTTTCATGACGGCCCATATTGTGCAAATATGTATTTTCTTCCAGTTCTCATACTCTGCGTGTAAGCACTTGGACACTGTATCTAATATGTGGTAAAAATGTTTTGCCACAGAGTTATGATTCACAAAGCATGTGATTATTTGATTTTCTCCACTCAAGAAAACAATAGGACTACTAATCACACTGTAGCAACAGTTTTTCAATAAAAACACTGACCGCAAAAGTCTGTTCTAGATGGGCAGAAAATCAGTAATGTGATGTGATTCACAAAAAGAGCACATTGAATTGTTTAATTTGATAATATTAAATGAATGAATGAATAATAGTAAAATACACAACTTTTAACAAAAATGTGAAGGTATACAGTAATCTTTGGCAAAAACAGGTATTGTTTTTCGATTATAATATTTCAATTAACAATTATCTTTCAATTCATATAGGCTAGATGACCTCTGCACCTGCATGCCACTTACACTCTCTGCACCTGCCGATATCACATTGATGCTTTGCTAAGGAATAGGCCTGGTCATGTAATGTATGGCGGAGCATGGCGTCATCACAGGAGGTTGCTTACTTCCGGGAATTTCTCCTACTTGTCACTGAGAGTCCAAATGTATACTATTTTTTCCAACCGTGTGCATTTGATTCATATACAAAATAAATTGTGGTCTTACGCTTACTGATAATACATCCTTTTACACTACAAATGGAAATACACTGGCAACAAGGTCACATTTTACATTGGTGGATGGTGTATTCAGTATGTTACAATCATGACAGCAAGTGATTATGGTTCACTGCTGCAGTAAGTGCTAAGATATTATTAGATCCAAAGAAAAACTGTTATTTCATTATTTTTCTCAGTTAACAGCATTTAGTTAATAGAACCATATGTAAACATATGACAGCAGTAGGATTTAAGAAATTACAGTCAACCTGTTTTTCCTTTCATGTGGCTTAGAAAAAGAAATAGATGCTAACCAATTTTAAGGAAATTAGTTATATAGTTGCAATTTATATAGTTTAGACATCCCCACAAGGAAAGCCAGCCTTGCCTTACCATTTTGGACCCACTTGTGTTTCATCTTTCACATAATCTAGTATGGCTAACAAAGCAGGAGGACAAACATGTAAAATACTCCCAGTTTATCTCATTTGACACCCACCATTACAATCGGACAAGTCAGCTGACTTTCAATGTTCCCATCTGAACAGATGCAACAGAAGCAAAGTAGATTTTCATGGGAAACCAGAAGTATGGTTTAACATTTCTGTACAACTAAAAGCAACGTGACCTTTCTGCAACCCATAGGGAATAATATTGTAGGTATTGGGAATAGGGAAACGCATAGATACTCATGGGGAATGTGTGTGTGAAGCAACAATGGTTCCTTGCCCTTTATTTGAGCTTCATGCGAACATATACCTCTTGGATCTTTGTCATCACGATGCCTTCTTACTTCAGGTTTGGCAGTGACATTAAAACTTTTCTGCAAAAAATCAACTACACTGTAATCATGTTCCTGCTGAAATATATTGCGGAATGCATTAAAGGTCTAGTGTGTACCTGTGGTTAGTGGGAGGCAATGCGTCACCACATTTCTCACACATACGTACATAGAGGACAAGGGGTTATGTTCATGTGATTGTTAGTGTGCTTCATCCCATTGCACGCTTTATTTTTGAATCCAAGTGCTATGCTGTACACTTCTTTTTTATATAAATAATAGTATTTAATATTCAATTCAATTCTGCTTAATAAGTTTTAAATTGTAGGTATTTAGAGTATTTAGTTTTATGACGGTTTAATTCAATTCTGATAAATAAGGTTTGAATTGCTATTGAAAACACTGTTCAAACAGGTCATTTTTTCTCATTATATTTATATTATATACTGTACTATACTATACCTTTGAGAGAGGTGGAAGGCAATAGAGCATAAAAGTTGACATAACATTTTCAAGAAGCTTTTCCTATTGTCACCTTCTGGTTTGCTGACAATGGGAACCAATGTCCTTAGCATTCATAATTTGATTTGCTTTCGTTATCTGCGATTATTAGATTAGGCTACATACATCATCTTTGGTCTAACACCTTCACCTGTTCACTTTTTAAAATGACAAAAAAAAAATTGGAGATTTTGTTCTAATACCAAATATCGCACTTAGGTTTAAAATTCTTGTAGCAACAAATGTATAACACAACCATCACAACAATCATTTGAACAACTTTGTTTGAATTATCTACATTTTCTGACTCAGTGTGAGCTCACAGCAGGTGCTTACTGTGGAATAACACTACAGAACACATCAACAGCTTCAAGAAAACCCTTAGATGTACTTTTCAAAAGGTTACCAGGATGGGGGTCCCTGTATTTTATGGCTTCCTTTGTTCCATGTACTGACTCATAAGGCCATCCTTGTTTTTCAAGTGCCATGATTGGTTTTGCTTTGCATGTCAGTGTAATGTCAACCAAAGTCGTTAGCAGGTGATTAGATAGCATTAGGCTAACGGGAACAACAAATGTTGTGATTTTTGAAACACAAGTGCAAGCAGACAATCGGACCTTCTTCAACCAATAAGAAAAACAAACACGTAATTGCTGTTGAACGGTACAAATCTGAATGCTGATTGGCTGCTGTTATGAGATGTTGAATTAAGATCTCCCAGACACAAAGAGCAAATCATAAAGGAACTTGTAAGAAGTACTATGACCCAATAACCTTGTCAAGAGGGGGGCAATCCAAATATGTTTGGCGCACATTCTCATTCGTCATACCTGTGAGGATTTTGTTTGTGTTCTCCAATAAATATAATGGTGATATTACATAAGCCATGAAGGGCAGTTCCAACATCTATGTATTTATATAATGATGGAAGAGGAATTAGTACGTAGTAAGTATGAAAGCCATTCTTGATACAATGAGCATGGATAAATAAAATATGTAATATTCATAAATGAATTAATAACAGAAATCAATAAGATTTATTTAATACTTAAAGGTAGGGTTAGCAATACACGTCAAATTCAGCTAATACTGTATCTCCTTACTGTCTACTATAGCTGTCCGTAGTGTAGCTTATTGATTGTTTAATGACAAAATGTGTATTCAAGCCAAATGCAAAGAACACAACCTCTAATGAGATGAAGTTTTGTTCCTATAGTGTACGCGGCAGCACCTATGTATGGTCTTCACACGTATCTAATGGACACATTTGAGCGTATCCATTAGCATCCGTGAGTTTGTCTAATACGCCATCACTGTTCTGCGTAAGGCGACCTCACACTTGACATCCTGGCTGCCCATCCCCCATGTTGTGTGAACCTCTCTAACCCACAGCAGCATGAGCTAGCTGTAAACCACACCAGGCCTTTTAACTAATTAATGTCCCCTAACTGCAGGCTCGGCTCCGTCTGCACCGGTAACATAGCGCCGCTGGAAGTGTTTCAAGCTCCCTCCAGGCGGGGAGAAACGAGGACTGACATGGCCGCCGCACCACAGCGGCTCTCGGGAGGGAAGCGCGATCCACTGTTGCAGAGCGGCGGCAGACGGCTGCAGCGCGGCAGATGAGTGGAGGGAGTGAGCAGCGTGTACATCACCCGAGGCCATCCATTGTGGTACTGTCCGGCGTTTGTCGACAGCGTAGTCAGGCAGGCAGAAGGAACGAGGGGGAGAGGGAGACGGGGGTGAGGTGTCCGCAGGGAGGAAGGAGAGAGGAAATGGCAGGAGATCAGACTGGGTGTCCTCCTCAACTTCTACTGCTGGGGTTGGGAGCAGTGTTGCTTTCTCACTTCCTGACTGTCTTCTCACAGACTCCAGATCGAGATCCGGCGGTAAGAGGCTGATAATGGACTGTCCTCCTTTACAGGCGCTCCTGACAGACATATTTGTCTGTGACTTGTGTGGGCGTACCGCTCTTCTTAAAAGTATTTTAATGTGATCCTTCTATAGTCATTGTTCGTCTGTGTGTATTTACGGCGAGCAGCTGGCCTTTTCGGACAAAGAGGGAACACACTGGTTAAATGTGATGTATTCCAGGGTTTTACTGACAACGGCAAATTTATAGGATTGAATGGGTGTATGCGCGCATGTGTGTGTGTGTGTGTGTGTGTGTGTGTGTGTGTGTGTAGGAGAGGGCAACCACCGCCAGCCTTTGTTGTTGTTCTCTACTACATGCTCAGGAATGTAGTGCTGCAGTGCCTTCTCAGTGAAGTCACCATGACACAGCTGTGAGCATGATGGGAGTAGCATGTGACAACCGCACCGAGCTGACCGTACGGAAAAGGCAGCTGAAAAGTATTTCCGTGACTGAAATAACAACAGGACTAAAATTAAATGCATTCATCTCGAAAGTTAATGACTGAATAGTATAGGCTACTGTATTTTATTACTAAAAAAAGGTTTTTACTGTTTAAATAAATGTTAACGTAGGAATATGATGCTAACTGCAAATTTCTTAGAAACCATGTTATTTCAATTTGTTTAGCGCCAGAGGCAGTGGGTTTAAGCAACAGAACTGATGAAATGCAGATGCAAATGCAGATATATGAAGGTGTTCTAGAACATTCTTCCACATGTTAACGTTACACACATGCTTAGATTAAATGAGCCCGGGTCTGGGGATGATGTATGAAGCGGTATGAATAGTCTACTGTAGATGCACCCTATACATTTATGCGGGCATAATCGTAGTGCATGGGTTCAACTATCAGGCACTATACCTGTAAACATCCACAAGGAAGATGCCTAGTTGCACCTATATGCTTGTACTGTCTTAATTCTCACGTCATTTTGGAGGGAAAGTGTCAAACTTATGTTTATTTTCATGTGTTACTTAAGTAAGATTAATGTTGAGATGTGAAGTGTACAACAATACATAGCACATAATCAAATAACCAAATGTGAGTTGCAGTGCTTGTAAACAAATATAATTTCCAGGTAACGTTGGCTTTAATCATATAATCTATAAAGTGGTGTTAAACAAAAAAATAATAAAACAAAAAAATAAAAACGATTCACCTACTCATCCCCTTACTTACCTTTCTCTGTAAGAGGGACATAAATTAAGAGTTAGTTATGCTAAATGTTCTGATTCAATATAATGTGCGTGAGTGGATTTATGAGTAAATTCACTTGTGAAGTTTTCTTTGAAAAATCCTTCCATATTTGTATGCCTGGTGTTTCTGGCATTTGGACACATGCTGCCACTGATGCTGGGTAGCTCTGTGGCAATGTTGAATCGCTAAATGCATTTTGATCTGACCCTCACACACAGGATACAGGAACATTGTGGTATTAAAGGGTTATTGCATATTTACATGCTTAACACTTTGATGTCAACCCTCAAAATGCAGGTTTATCTTAAATTCAAATAATGATCTCAGTCCTGCCCTATAATCTCATGTACTGTAACGTGAGCTGTTTTGATATTGGTTTATAACGGTCTCTGCTTTCTCTCTTGGACGTTTGTTCCATGCACTTCTTGACATAACCACATTATTTACAAGGGCATCAAATGCAATAAGGATCAATTTTCTGATACATTCTGCTGATTTGTGAGCACAACCTTTAGAGTGCTCGAAACAATCCCCTGGACACTGGAACAAGCGGTCAATACAGACACGATATACGGTTCAGTGGTTTCACCTTCAATAATTTGCAAAGCTAAATCTTTGGCAGACAATCCCATTGATATGCGACAGACATACACTCACATGCGCCTAGACACATTGCTTCAAAGCACTAGATTGTTTGTTTCAATAGAATTGATTTCACTTTGTTCTGCAGAATATAAATAGCTGTGGTGATCAGAGATTTGACGTCATAGAACAGAACTCCTTGATGCTTGTCATTTATTTTGAATTAGATGGCTGATGGCAGTTTTAATTTTTTTGTTGGTATGTCTTTAAGTCTAGGCCATGTTTAAAACTAAAATTATTATATGATTTACTAATGAGCTATTTGGTTTAGAAAGCTCGATGGCTTGTGGCTTGCTGTGTCGCGACCACGTGGTATAAGCTAGATATGGTGGCTTACCAGTACCTATCCCTGAGCTAGTTGTTTAATAACCCTACTCCCTAATTAATAGGTTTAAGTCACCTTGGATAACAATATCTGCTAAATCACCTAATGTCATTATTCTCCTCATGTCAGAATGAACTAACCTTTAAATTCTTTACATAGAATACAAAAGTTTATTTTGAAAACATATTAAATCAACACCATGTGCCATTTATGGGACATCTGACAATAGTGTATAAGGCTTGCCATGTGCCATCAGTGAGGTATCACTTATTTAAACTTCCATTTGGACTTAAATTACTTCTTTAAGTCTTTGAATCTGTAGCACTTTTAAGGTATTGGTCTACCAATATCATTCATCCTCTACTATGATATTGTTTTCTGAGGTGTACAGAATGTGAACTAATTTGAACATGCAGCATTTAGTCATGGTCTTTGTGTAAATACAATGTCAGTTTTACAGTAGTAAATGCTAGCAAGATACTGTATCTATCTGTACTGTGTATATATCATGTGGCAATAATGAGATGCCAGAGTTTCATACAGTATGTATCTGCCATTTAGACTTCAAATGCATTTCATGGAATGTTTTATTAGTTTACATGAATTGCTCTACTTCTATAATTGATCCTCAAAAGGATTAAATAAAGGTTATATGCTTCAATGTGAAAATTCTGAATCTGACTTAATACCCAGAAAGGATGGTAACATTTGAATTCACACACCAAGTCCTTGGTCTTTTTGCAAATTATATGTTTTCTACTAGAAAAGTTTAACATTTTTATAATTTAATTCATTTTCTCCAGAGAACCTATAGGCCTGACATTTTGATGTTGTCTTTCATCCATAGCTTTTACCTACAGACCCTCCAAAGAAACCTGACCCTGTTACCTCAGAAACTGTTGTGTTTTGGGGACTACGTCTATGGCAGGTCATTGGCATCTTTTCAATGTTTGCGTTAGCAATTGGTAAGTACATATCCAGCTGCATGCATTACTTTATAGTTGCCACCATACTGTATCACTGCCTTAGTAGCCAAGGTATAGACTACCAACCTGGCATACAGTTTGTTGTTTGTCCTTATTGAAGCGGTTTGCTATGTCAAATTTACCCTGACACTGGTCTTTGGATCACCCTACCAATACAAGCAGTTGCTTTGATTTAGTCACACATTCCCGATCAGTAGCCAATAAAACTTAACCTGCATGGTTATA
>JAODVN010000009.1:1554023-1564919 GCA_025434125.1 Chologaster cornuta
ATTATTATTATTATATTTCCTGTTATTATTGGAAATGGAAACTAAAAAGTATTGTGGTGTGTGCCATGGTGACCCAATGAACTGGTATTACCCAGACTCAAGCATACTTAATTTTAGCTGTTGGCTGCATTTATTAATAAACTGCTGTGTCAAAAGCAGGCCTTTCCCGTTAATCATCCACCACAAATATATGAGCTTCCCATTATAAAGATCAAACCAAGTTTTATTATAAAAATAAATGTTTCTATAAAGAGTTGTATAAAACAAGTGATCGTTTACATCATGGGAGCAGCACACAGTGTGTCTTACTGAACAGGGGGCAGAAGTGGTATACAGCTGCTGACACCACTCCGTATGTCCTGCATGGGTTAGCTGCGGGCGCTGACGTCAGAGTTCTGATGGTTTCACCTTTCGCTCCACGCAGCAGTACAGCTGATTGGTCTGGCTGAGAGACCCACAAGCACATGAGCTGTAATGCAGCCTGAACTTCACCAGGCTGGCTATTATAGCTAAATATACTTGCTTGACTCCCCAAGCACGTGGCCTATATCGGCCTAGGGACCAGCTATCTACTCTGGGCCAACTAACGGCATGCAAAGACTCCCAAACATGCGTCACAAGATCCACAACACCCCGACCCCAGACAGTATCACATGTGCTGGGACTGTCCTTTGGTTTATAGGACATCTTAGCTTAGAAAGAAAAGAACTCATGGGTATTAATTAATTATATGCAGAGCATAATACAGATTTGGCACACGAGTCCGTCATGTATAATTTTTAGGTTGTGTGGCCTGTTCTCAATGTATCTTTAGTAATACACGTTTTCTCTATGGATCCTAAGGGTAGTGGTGCTGCCAAATATACAGGAGATATACACACTTTCAAGTATACCATTTTTTTTTGTTGGTATTAAGATGTCAAAACTATAAGTATAATCTGTCCTCATTTCCCATTTGACTATGGGTGGACAGTTTTGAGGAAAGCTTCAAAAGTTCCCAGCCACTATATTATTTAAGAGGATCATTTCATTTTACTTATCAAAAGATGATAGCTAAATAATTAATCAAATATGTATTGTTGCTGGGGCAGTATGTTTTATATGTGGAATATAAAGATAAAGACTTGTTTCATTCGTAATGTTGGTTAAGAGTGAAATTTGAAATTCTTTCATCTATAGATACAGTTTTGCTGTATTAATTGTATCAATAATCAATACTGATGTATCATTTGGAAAGTTTGGAACATGCAGACATGTTTTTAATTTACACTTTACTGTAAATCCATATGGATGCTTTATGTTGTTTTACCCATGGGAAAGTATATGATATAATGGTATTATATATAAACTGTATATATGTTGCAGCAGAAATAACAGCAGGACACATGAAAAGGATTCAGTTGGCTTTTAAAATGGAACACAAATTCCTTCTCTGAGTGTTGCTTATTTTACTGTGAACACAAGGTCAGGGTTGAGACACTTTCTCCGTGTCAACACGGAAGTCTGAGCAAGGTTCATCTTTTAGAAAAGTTATAAAGTAGTTACACACATAAATACAATTCTTCTGCTAACCATGTTCAGATTTCATACATTCACACATCCAAAAACATAATGGCAAAGGTGTATGACACTGGTATTTTACATCTTTTGTACAAGTTTTTACACATTTTCTTGGTTGCCCCTCGTCCGGCTGTGGAGGGAGTCAAAAAATATGTTAGATTTATTGCCTGTGAGCGTTATTTTTTAATACTGTAGCTCACGTCTCAGAAGGACAGCTTTACAGGATGTAGTTATATTTACCTATAAGCTGTTCAGCAGAGCATTCTGAATGCTTTCATATGCCTGGTTGTAAATCGTGTCTCTAGAATTCATGCCATCAAGGTATTCTGTGAAAAAGAGGAAAGGAGATACATGATGTTAGCAGATTATTTCTAAATTAAGATCTAGACAGAAATACGGTGTTTATAATTTGGAATAGTAAAGGGCGTGAATGTGTGAATGTGAATCAAGTTATATGCTGTCTGGGTGGCGGGGTGATTTGAAGCCGATGGAAAGTGCCGTACACAAATCAAGGAGCGCATCTTTTAGTGTGTGATGATGGCTTGACCTACCTAAGTCACCACAGCTGCTCTCCATCTCTTTCCTGTGTCTCAGGTACATGGGCCAGACGTGACCGTCAAACAAGCCCGGGGGGTCGGGGACCGTATACGTTCTTGTACTGTGGGCACAGAGTACAAAATGCAGTGCACGCCTTCACCGTACACAGTCTCAGCGACAGCTCGAATAGACCCCTTACCTCCTTCTCTGTTTGCACTCCTCGTATGGAATGGTAATGTAGAAGCCCTTGTCAAAGACATCGAGGAGAGGCCTGTGGGGAGAAAACCTGCTTTAGTGAACTCTTAGCATAACTGACAGAGGGCAACTGATGTAGCTTCTGACAGCTCTGGTGCTGAAAAGACGAGTGACCCACTTGTAGTTGTAAAGGAGGAACCCCTCCACTATGAGAATATGGAGGCCAGTGGTCTCAGGGTCGGATCCTTCAGCGTCGGGTGTCAGGCTAACTCCGTGGGAGCGGGCAAACTTCACTGGGTTCTCGCGCCAGGCTTTTACCGTGCTGACCATAGCCTCCATGTCCATAGCAGTGATCACTGTTAGGAGGGAGACAAAGACAGGCATGGAACAGATGCTGCTCCCTCCCCAAGGTTCTCCATGAGTCTGGTGAATGACTATAGGGCTCACAGAATTAACTTTAAGATTGTTTGCCACACGTTTAGGATTGAGTGGTTATTTACCATGGTACAACATTTGAATTATGCAGGGAAAAGGGTACATTACTGCATGGTTTTCCTACGCGAAATCCATTCTTACCATCCCACTGTCTAAAGCCGTCGTCCCCGACTTCTATTTGATCGGGTTTCTGAAATACAGTCACCAATAAAACATTGCTGCAACCTATATAGTAACATGTCGGAACTGATCACACCTGGACAGGACAAGTCAAGGACCCGTCTCCACCAAAAGTAGCAAAATGCTCTATAGGCTACTCATAATCGCGCCCCCAATCGGCGAAAGCCGTATTCGACGACTAATCAATTAAGAGAAGTTACTCGAGTAATGAATTGACATGGCGTCCTATTGAACTTTGAAAATTAAATATTGATTCGCATTATTATGACATTTATTATGGTATTTAACGTTTTGGCTATATGCCCTAACAGAAGGGAACCTTTTAACTTTCCACCTGATTCGCACTGCACCCTGTTTCCTTTCATTGGCCATGTAGTCTATATTTCCTGAGATACACCGGCATAAAATGTTTAATGATAATGAAAATATGAATAAAGTAACGTTTACCATGGTGTTAACTGAAAGCGAAATAGAAAGGCTATAATCGTGTGCACATTTGTGGTCACATAACATGCAAACAGATTGCATAACTTAAACTTTCAGTGGGGACGATCAACCTTGCCGTTGGATGTCCAGGAGGCAATCAGCCATAGGCTAATAGGCTGCGGATAGGCTAAGTGGCCTATATGTTGGCTATACAGACGACATGTTTAGGATTGTCGATAAGATACAACCACCTAAATGTAGGATTGACTGTATATTATTAGGCCAAATCAGAAACGAACGAAATTGAAAACACGACAACAAATGCATTATACTTTTTCGTTCTCACCTTGAAAAAGTCGTCCTGATGCACAACACAACAGTTTGGTAATGATTTTATAAGTCTGTTGGTCAAAGTGGTCTTCCCACCGTTGGTCACGCTAAAATAATAAAAATCAGCTATTAATAGAAATGTTAGGCTTATTAAAATATAAAGGCTACTAATTATTTGTGCAGAGCATTTATTCTAGAATATTCTTACCCGCCGATACCAATAATGACTTTCATTTCGTTGGTCTTCTCTTGAATTCAGTGAATAAAAATAGGGAACTCAACCTAAACAAATCCTGCCAAAGACTTTACAATAAGGATTAAGCCTATCCTTCTCCTCTTTCTGTGTCCCCTCTTTTACTACTTCATTGATGCACCACGTCTGTGCTTCACATATAAAGGATTTAGTCGCAGCGTCATGCCGCATGTAACATGTCACAAGGCCATCTCAAGCCCCCCTTTTCCTATGGCCAATAAGACGCTACTGTAAAGACGGCGTGACCAATCCAAAATGTTTCAGGTTTTCCAGAAAGGATACCTTTACCTTTCCACATGATTCCTTAATTTAAGGGAAGCTAAATATTAGTATGAATAAAAAACGGCAATATGTTCCAAATAAGCACCAAGCTAATTGTAAGTCTCCTATGCGACCACTTGTGTCACTTGTAAAACCAGTAGAAGCCAAATAATGAATGTACTCGTTATTAGGTACGGAAATAGCCGATAGCATTTGACAGAACAGAATTGTGTTTTACATTAACTGTGACCCAGCCCTCATACAATTCACACAATTTATTTCCACTGTGTCCCTTGAGTACGAAGTAGGCCAACATAAATAATTAATAAATAAAAAATAAATAAAAATAATAATAATAAAATATTTATTAGGAAAGAAAAAACCAAAGCAATATTTCGGGTGAAAGCTATATTTAGTCAGATGTGTGAGTGTGTGTGTGGGTGTGGCCACCTGCTGCGTCACACATTTCTGAGGCAACCATTTGGAATAGCGTACATGATGGACTTGTGCCATGTGACAGCGGGCCAGATAAAGTAATGTAAAAGACTATAGGCGGCTATATTACATTTTTACAAACGGCTAAAGCAGTGTTATTTTAGCTATTTTATAATCGTAATGCAAATCTCCGGATGTGTGGGCATTCTGTAGCTTACAGTAGCTTCTGGAGCGTCTGAGTTGGAGAGCTTGCGTTACACAGTTTGGCTTCTGGAGCGTCTGAGTTGGAGAGCATTGCGTTACACAGGTTGCCTTGGAAAATGAGATGTCATGTCAACTAACGGTCAATGACATGGAGAAATACTGTAGATTATAGATTTCAATTTTTAACCTTAATCTGATCAGCCCCTATCATTGCCTGAAAGAACATTCAGGATAGGCTATGGTACTGTAATAGCACAAAAAACCATCCAGCTTGTGAACAACAACAATTTGTGTTCTGTTCTCATAGTAACTGTTTAACACTAAGATCATTTAATGAAATTAAATAGGACATCATGCATCAGGACACTGAATAAATAATCGGTTAAAAGTAGCCTGGATTGATTGACTAATTGATTTAAAATAAAATGTCCTTCATAGTGTCTTGCATTTAAAAGAAAATTATAATTTCAACCTTCAGAAACCTACAATAGACAGTAATAACAAAACACAAACAATAAGAAACAATAAAGGTCCACAATTAACACTTTATTATTAATTTATTTTACTGTCTAAATATATCTCGTCTCATTTAACAATGTATTTCATTCTGTAAAAGTGCCTTGTAAACTGTTGGCAGTTCACCATAAAAGTTGAAACATGAAACAACAGAGGTTAATAGGAACAACAACATGCCACTTGCATATCAAACTTGGGAAAATATACACTGTAACAACAAGACATCAAAGACATTTATAGGAATAATATATTAAAATGATGATTGCACATAATTTTTCAGAAGACAGTAATTACAGTAAATCACATGTGAATGGACCTTCAAGTAAGTTATTATCTTAATTGGAAGCTTCCTCTTACTGTCCTTCAAGGTCCTGAATGTATAGCTCCATTCTCAGATCATGTTGTCTAAAGAATTCAGATATGTCACAGATACAGCTGAAATAACCATGCAGGAGATGGATGACAGTTTTTTCAGTTTCCCTTAATGGTTTAGATTTATATACTACAGTGTACTGTAAAACACAAAACTGCTGGAAGTTGATAGTGTTTAATATATATGATTGTGGAATAATGGCAGCTGCCCTAATGGATGGAGTAGTCTCTAACCAACACAGCAGCCTTCTGGGAATTTGTTGAATCTGTAAAGTAGATATTGAATAGCCTCTTACCAATCTGTCTGTACAGTAAGGCAAGATTTTAAGTTCTTGATTCTTTCATTTCTGTATGAAATATGAGCTTTATGTATGTTAAGACCATACACCTTCATTTTGACCATCATTGACCGGTATGCTCCATCATCTAACATAACCATAATCGTATTCCTCCTCTTAAAGAGGATCCTGAACACGATCAGCACCCTAGACAGGAACGTATCATTGTATCTATGCTCTAGATGCTCACTATTCTCATGAATCCCACGGCGCACATATCGGCTTAACCAAATACATCTTTCTTCTGATTCTTAGCTGGACATTTGGTCAGGAGATAGTGCATGCGACCATTCCAGGGATGTCAGCCAAACAGCCCCCCCCTTCCCCTTCCCTAACCACCAACATGTCCTACTCAAATGGCAGCTGCAGCAGATGATATATGGAGGCTGATAGGAACGGTCAGCAGCACAGGATAGCTAGCCTATTCTAAAATAGCTCCCCCCTTCAAAGTGGGCACTCCCCTAATTTCAACACTGGCGCAGCCTTTGCCAGGCCAGGGTTAACTCCCCTTTGGTGGTGCATTCAAAATAGCATTGATGGTGTACAGACAGTGTTAAAGAGCTGAGCAGATGTAATATCACGGGTGCGTGCAGCAAACAGGTACGCACTACGCAGTTTTAGTATTGTACTGTAGTAGTTCTTTATAGCATTCAGGTCTTCAGCTATACAGGCTACAACTCTTAGGAGTGAAACCTGATTTTGCAATGAAATTGGACTTAGATTTCTGAAACTAAAAAACAACCACATAGTACGACACATTTTTTTAAATTAAAATAAACGTTAGACATGACCCAATATGATTTGTGCCAATATAAAGTTTGGTGTATAACTGTAGTAGTGTAGTTATGTTCCATGTCTGTGCCGATCATAACATTTCCTAAAATGCCTGTGTTTAGTACAGTAGGGTGACATTAGAAATTGTCATGAGAAAAGATGTTGGCTACTGTCAAACTCTTACCTTCAAATGTCTCGGCTTAACTGGGCCATCATTGATTTTGGCCTGTAAGTCAGATATCATACAGTAAATCATAAGGAAATATCATGTTGTTGCTTTGTAGCCCCATCGTATGGTCATATAGCTATGGTCTTGTCATATTTGGACTAGCTGGGAAATGACTCACTTACAGAGGTGTATTCTTTCACAAAATGTCTTATCTTACAGAATCTGTATTTTCTTAAATTCTCTGATGAGGTGAGATAATTTAATATGTATTTTAAAATGTTCTGTTAGATTGTCAATATTTTCTTATGCGATTCAGTGTTCAATACACATTTGCTAATACCATTGCAAGTGAATCCACTTTTTTTTATTACTACAATATACTACCCCACTTCTCCCAAAATTGGGAGAAGTTGCAGTGAAGCGTATTGCTAATTGCAGTGAAGCTAATACATTATGTAGTGGGCCTGGTAACAGTTACTGTAGCTTGACCACCATGTATACTGCTTTGCTAAAACATTGTGTGCTCCATACACAGACAATATAGAACTAGGAGGTCACCTTTCTTTAGGCTGTGTTGAGTTGACTTGTTGATGGTCTTGTTCAAGCCTGCAGGTCAGAAAGAGATTCCATGGTGTTTAATGGGGGAATTTCATGAATTTAATGAATTTGTGTTTTGTTTAGTTGAATTTTACTTAAAAATGTTTCCTCACCTTTCTCTCTGTGCTCTTATCTTGTCATCATCATACCTGAAGTAAAACCGAATGAAGAGTTCTTCAGTGTTACTACTATAATCAAATGAACATGAGGCTAGAATGTATTATATTATAAATAGATGTAAGCAGTCAAGGAGCTTCAACAGTTAAATGTGTTATTATTATTGCACAACTATATCCTATATCAATATTGATAGTACAGTATATGATAGGTAAAGATGGCTGCTGTGGCTGTGGGTGTTCAGGCGCTTTAGTAGCAGTTTTTACAAGAAAATACATAGATTTATTTATGTAGAATCAGAATCTGCCAGGCCATGTGAAAAAACTATGCGAGATATCTAGTGGTCTCGCTGGTGACCCCTGAAGGCCAATATAACTTACTGCAACACACACTCAGGGATCTGCACGTGCTCCATGGGGATGATCTGACTGAGTTCTGCCAGGGTGTGAACGTATCGGATCTTCTCCATGAACTTCACACTGCGGGGAAGAAATGTAATGATGGTACATTTGTATGGACGATGTACTGCTGCTACAATAGCATAAAAACACATGCCAAACGCACATAATGGTGTGATTACACAAATATGTATGGGTCATCCAGCACACATCTACACTAGTCAATAAATAACATAAACAATATTATGGAGCAGGAAAATATTAGACATTTTTCTCACAGATGCTTACACTGTTTTGGGCACAGTGCGTACTTCAAAACACATCTTTAACCAGGAAGAAGTGTTTATTTATTTAAATTAAATATTTAATAAGCGCTCTCCTAAAACTGTCGGTTTTCCCGGCCATTTGGTAGCCCTCATTATAAACAACCCTGATAACGACAATGTTACACTCTAGCGGCATATCTTCTCCCTCTGTTCTAGACTTCATATTAAGAGAAAACGGCCACACAGCCCTTGAGCAAATGCCCGGTGAACCAGACTCTCACCTGATGAAAGGTCTGGAGAAGGTGAGCACAGTGCGGATGAACCATGACGGGTGAGAGATGACCAGACACTTGAGGTTCTTCCGTAGCCTGCAGGAGAGTCAGGTGAAAGTGCCGTTGATCCAACCGCCATGATCGTCATCACGATCACCATCAAACCAGCGTCGCCATCAACGACATCAGCATCACCTTTACCGTCAGCACCTTCCTCACTGTCGTCATCCCCACTGACATCGTCATCCTCACACCAAAACCCCCATCACTACCACCACCGCCATTATCACCACCACCATCATCACCACCACCATTATCACCACCACCATAATCACCACAGTCACTGCCACCGCCACCGGCACTACCAGTGCCAACCGCGGTAGCGGCCGAAACAGGTTTTGCGGCGCTCATCCACTTGCTGTCCTCACAGTCAGTGCGATGTGAGGACGTGATCCACCTGATTAACCTGCCGCTGTGTGCTTTACCTCCTGTCAATCACCTGGTAGCATCTCTTCAGCCAGCTGATACCGGGCATCTTTCTGCGAGGAGTCGCCCCGTTCATGTAAATGATGGTGTAGTCCTCAGCCACCAGGAGCTCCAGGCTGCTTATGACATAGCTGAGGACGTGACACTGTATGCTAGTCATTTTAGACAATGGCCAATGGACGATCGATGACATACCGGTTCTATTAATTACTTGTCTATTGACAAACGTATGCTCAGGTCAGAAGAGCCTTGCCCTAGGAGATGTGTATGGGATGAAGTAGAGACCAGAATTTTAGATGCTGTAGAGATTAGAACGTAGCCGGTGTACAGACACCGTATCTATAGGATTGTACCTTTAAGTAGGGTTGTGTGCAATACATTAAAACTTTCTAGAAATGGAGACCCATAGAAGGCCAACATGGATCTTACAGGAACAGGTTCTCCATGATGTACTCATAGTCCTCACAGCTACTGTCAGGAAGATAGCAGGCTGCAAACACTATGATGGCATTCAGACCTTCCCCATAGTAACCTGAGAGACAGAGAGAGATGGACACATTCAGCAGGTTTCTTCAAAAGGTCAGTGCAAATTAAGCGCAGCGCTGTATTTACTTTGTGTTAAATCCCTTCGGAGACTTGAACAGTAACCTGTGGTGTACACATAGTCATTTCACATATGTGTACGGTATATTTGTGCAAACACATACACACAATCGCGCACACACACAACGTAGGAAAGCACATGAACACAACTACACACACAGGCCATCACTAACCTCCGTGTGTGACTACCCTCAGGTATGGCCGTATGACCTGCATGTCTATCCTCTGCTCCTGGTCACCGATGACGACCGTCCGCCACAGACGACCGGAGGAGTCCCTCTCTTCCTCAGTGTCCCCAGGAAGATGTTTGGCGGTGGCCACCGGGGTGTCATCTGGGAGCCAGAAGGTATATGGCAGTGTTGGTTATGTATCATATCATGCATTGAATTACATTCCATTATATATACGTATCACAAATAGTCTTGAATTCCATGTCCTACTGCTTATTGTAACGTGTATTATATCACAAAATGTACAGTATATCGGCCACTCAAAGCGCTTTACAGTATTTTGCCCCACATTCACCCATACACCAATGGCAATTGTTGGCAAACTGGAAGCAGTTAGGGGTTAGATATCTGGCTTAAGGATGCTTACAGGTAGCTCAACAGCAGGGTTTAAACCCATGACTTTTCAGCTGGGAGCCCCACACCCAGACCACTAGACCACCCTGTATCAAATATTATGTTGCTGGTCTAACAATAATATGTAGGGCGCCCTATGACATTAACATCATGCAGTGACATGAAAACTTGACGTGAAAAATACTTTATAATGGTATAGCCTTTTGTATACAATGCAAAGACATTAAAATAATGATTGGCATATCAATATATTTATCTATGTTGTATTTATGGTATATTGTATTGTATATTTCTGGAAATTTTAATTTTTGGAAGATACATTTGGGATCAAATAATTTGGCAGATCCCTTGCAGCACCTCTGAGGACCCTCTAGGGAGCCCCTGTTGAAGACCTATTGTGTATTTTATCACTAAATGTATTGTTGCACATATTGTATTACTTAGTATGGCAATGTGTATTGTAGCACCCCATATAGGATCACATGGTATTGCATCATATTGCATCACATTACATCATAGAGTATCAAATCCCATAAAAACACAGACTGCAAATATTATAACACATTGTTTTGTATTGTATCATATAAT
>JAODVN010000010.1:56818-72745 GCA_025434125.1 Chologaster cornuta
GAGAGAGAGAGAGAGAGAGAGAGAGAGAGAGAGAGAGAGAGCGAGAGAGAGACTGTTCTGTACTGTCCCCCCTCCCACTGATCATATATCACAACAAAAGATAACAACCAGTCTGGGCAATGAGACACAGCCAGGATTGGCATATAGGGTTCTGCTTGTATAGAGGGTTTGTCTTAACCTGGAGTTATGACACTATATGGCAAGGTAGCGAATGATGACTAACACCATTCTTAGAATCTCTAACTTTGGTCCAATGGAAAACTCCAGGTAACAAATTTAGCAACAAAAAGTTACAGGATTACATTATTGATTGATTTAGTGTTAAACACATTGTTTAGTACACTTTTTGGCAAGGTGACACAGCAATTAAAAGAACACTCATCCAATAATATTGTGTATTGGTGCCAGACAATGTCTCGCTTCTTTTTATCACTTGCTTGCTGTCCAGAAAGGGGAGACTCTTGACTGATTATTTTAACCTGCTTACCAACACTGTGTACATTGAGCACAATGTATTGTGTGGGCCTTTCTACAGCTCACCCATACAGTCTGACTGATGTCAGGGTTTGTCCTTGTAAATAATCTGATGCCATAGACGTGGGCATACAGGGCCTGTCTGTGATATAGGCCAGAGACCTCTGTCCACGGTCTGATTGAGCTCAGATAAGATAATATAAGATAAAATAGAAGATAAGGTGAGAATGTCAACACAGTGATTTTGGCCAGTCGGTAGATTTTGGCACTTGCCTGCTATAACTCGGCATTTGCTCAGCGCCTTTTTCTGTGTCAGTCTCCATTTTGGCAGCATAGGCGTGTATCAGGTTACATGTGGGATGAGCTGTAGTGTTAGTTCAGTAGTTCCATTGTGAATCTGATATCAAAGTCAGGCTTATGAATCTGGGAATTCAGAGTCCCCCCTGCATACCTACAGCTATAATGTGGACTGAGCTGCTAATGGAGTCTAAATGGAATTAAAGTATAATCGGTCAATATAAGTGTGTTATTGATACAGTAGTATTCATGTGGGCTGGTGGCATTCAGGCTTTTTATAATGGAAAAATGATTACCTGGCTTTGGCAGGGTTGCTCTGCCATACCCATTTTGATGAGACTGTAAAGCGGTTGCTTCCTTTATTGGCATTTACCAAGTGACACATAATATCTTGAGTAATGTGCCTTTGTGTCTTCAGTTTAATCAAACATGTTAATTTACTGTTAAGCGGAGAGACCCACCATACTGACACCGTAGCTCTGTACATGTACAATTGACCAGCTGGCCTGGAGAGCTTATAGTCATCAACCATATTCAGTGTCCATTTGTTCCATTTGTCAGAGTCACCATTGCAGTTATTTGTGGTCAGGTAAGATTTTTTAAATATGCCTAATTTATATTTCCTGGGTTTGTGTCTGGAGTTACTCTTGTGGCTGAATCCTGTGATAAATAAAACTTTGTTTTGGTTTGACCTGGTACGTCTCTTCCCCTACAGTGACCTTCTAATTCTACCGCTCCTGGCAGAATAACTAATTTTACTAAAATATTACTAAAAGGTGAACATACTGTATTCTTTTAGGGTGTGCTCTAAGAATTTCTTTACCCGAGCTGCTGTGCTCTTTCAATACATTTAACAATTTCTACTTTATCAAAGAAAATGTCATCAAATAGGAGAACATCCTTGTCGAATAGCACTTTTGTAGTCAAGTGGTTTGTTGTGCATATTCTTGAATGACTTCTACATAATGACTTCTACATAACCTTTAAATTGCACCCTATTACAAGCTTACTTAAACCCTGGTGAGTTGAAAAGTTCAAATATAAAACAAGCAGAGGATTGTACTATGGAAGGGTTGTCTTCCATAAAACACAATTTACACAAAGAAAAGACCTTGGTATGAGGTGGGTGGCTGCATAGTGTTTTGTGATGTTGCTGAACAGCACACACCCAACACACATAACCTTTTGATTTGATCAGGCAATTCCTTTGTCTGTTTGGTGCAACTTCATTTACTTTACATTAGTGTCGTAGGTTTGTACTGTAGGGTAGCTATTTATAACTGGTGGAGGTTAATGAAAAATACATGCTCTACTTTGTCTCATTTGTCTCCTGCTTAGGTCCGAACACTATTCGTCAGTGGGCTGCCGCTGGATATTAAGCCACGAGAGCTCTACCTCCTGTTCAGACCATTTAAGGTATGTTTGTATGTATTAGATGGATGGCGTGCAGCTATTCTTAGATGCCTTCTTTCCAACAGTCAATGAGACCTCCATTAATGGTGATGAAATAAATGGCAGTGGAAAATCTCCAGAGGTTGTTACGTCTGTGTTCCTGAATCTGAAGCTCAATCTCATCTTGAATCACCACACAGGAACATGGTTGTCTAATGGAAAAATGGCCGGCTGCCGAAAGATCCAGCGCGACACAAAGCTATCCGTTTCACCTTAAAAACATTGAGTGCATGAAAGCAGTCAGTTTGACCCAAACTACAGAATAAACAGGGCTTTCTTGGAGAGTATTTCAATTTTTCAAGAGTTTTTGGATTCACGCCCTGGAATAAGGTGCTTTAACGGTGCACGATGTACGACCTGAGCAGTTAAAGTGAATAATGGGGTAAATGCTATGCATCTAATCCCTTACTTAAATACTGGCCATGGTATGTGCTCTGTAGAAGGGGTTTCTGTCATGGGCGTTGATAGCAATAAATCGTCACTAATCGGCAAGACTTTTCAGCGGTTTCCATATGGCACTGATAAAAAGGTCATGACCCATGACATGACCCTGCTCAGAGATGCGAACCTGTGCTGAAAAACATTCAATATTTTACTCAAATTACATATGTGTTACCAACTCGACAATTCACTCCTGAAATATGACTTTGTAGTACGTAGACACAAAACCGTAGTAATTGACTGGCTGTTATAGATCACATAATGTATTTCAGTGCTAATCTTCATTGTTCTGACAGTTGTGTGGCTCTGTTCCAGGGCTACGAGGGCTCCTTGATAAAACTTACTTCCAAACAGGTATGTTGATGAGTCCCCCATGCTGTGCCTGTTTGCATCGTGTCTATTCTTCCTCATGAACACCTGTTTTATTTACCCCCCCATTCCCCTCCCCCCCCTTCTGTGGGTAACAGAGAATGTATAAAAGACGAGCCCTCTAGACAGTCTGACTGATGAAGTTACTATCTTGAGAATTAGCATCCTTTGTTAGCAAGTGACTGGAACTGGGAGATAAACAAATTAATATGGTTGTGAGGTGGAAGACTTGGAGGGGTGTTTTGCACAAACTTGTCTTCAAGCAGGATATTATTCAACACGGCATGTGTACGTATGGGCAGGGAGGCATTCTTTTAGGTGTTAAAGTGAAACCTTTCCACAACAGAAGTGCCGGCGGTGGGGTTGGGCTGTAGAGAAGTACTGAAAATGAGCCCAGTTGGCACGCAGCCACATACAGGTTTAAACCATTTAGCGTCCTGTCGGCAAACTCACTACTTCATTACAACATGTCACGTCACAGGATGACAGGCTTGTTATTTGGGGCTCAAGGTCATTTTGAGCGCACGTGGAATGTATAGAACTGTCAGGTGCACACACCAGTGCTCACTCACAGGCAACATAGGTCAGAAATGAGGAGAATGTGTTCAATGTCAGAGGCAGCAGAAATGTCTGCCATCTACTTCACTGTGGATTAACGCAGGCATTCACAATTCATAATAAGCATACTTTTTCTTTCTCTCCTTACATTAGTTAGGCTTTTAGTGATATAGGCACACATACAGTGAGTTTTAACATGGCCGTCTCTCACAGGCCACATTTAGTATAGATACACAGTATATCCAGTGTATAAGTTCTCATAGAGTCCCATGCCCTCTTGTCCCGTGGGCTCCCAGAGGCATACGGCGGTGACAGTGCTAGTGTAAATCAATCAATCTCCCTCGTTCCTCACTCCAGCCCCAGAACGCACAGCCATCTCCATATATAGCAAGAGTCTGTGCTCGGACCCCGGCTATTTATATTCCGGGTGCACTTCCTCCTCATGACGTTGTTTGTCTTCTTTTCTTTTTTATTTGATCCATCCCACCACCGCTGATCTCCATGTAGAAAATTCCCATACCCCAAACTCTCAAAGCGTTCCCAGCTACTCACTGTGGAATACGCTCGTGAGAACAACATGATAAAAGGGCTGTTTTGTCAATTTTGAGCACTATTTGAGCCCACCCCCTATGACAAATTAATTATTAATAATAATAATAATAATAATAATAATAATAATAATAATAATACTGCTTGTTGTCGTAGTTATTATTCAGCAAGTGACCAATCCAGACTTGTATCTGTGTGTTCTGCATTCCCTTAATGATGATGATGTTGGTAATGCCACTTGAGCGTAGAACAAATGAAGAGAAGTAGAAGAAGCTATTCATTTTCTGCTGACAGGTCTTGTTTAGAAAGGTCTCCGCTCTCACCTCTTACATTCTAGCACCTTCCTGCTGCTCTACAATTGTGTTGTCCTCCATTTATTATCTATTTCATATTCTCTCGTTTGTCTTTGTGTCTTTTCACTTGCGTGCCTTTTAGCATGCTAGCTGCCCCGCTGTTAGCCATATTAGGGCAACACAATGTTCCCTGACTGATGAAACACAGTGAACATTGTGTAACTAAAGTAAATACCAAGTCAAAAAGTCTAGTCTTTTGTGTCAGTCTTAGAACAAGTGTAATATCTGACATAAAAGAACATAGGTTAACATTTATTGTACCACTAAGTAAGTAAAAATACAATAGGTAATCAATATATTCACACAAACATGCATTGACATGTTTGTCAGACCCAAATATCTTCATATCTAGGGCCGAGCAGAGGAAGGGTTGTTAAAATATAATAAAATAAAGAAAACAACAATCAACACATATGTGTCACTCAGACAGAAATGCCGACTCAGATGTATGCCTTAAACCATGTTCTTTTCTCCTCTTGTCTCCCCAGCCGGTCGGGTTTGTCAGCTTTGACAGCCGATCAGAAGCAGAGGCTGCGAAGAACGCCTTGAATGTAAGTGTTGCATGCCTCTTTGCAACGGCCTCAGCATTTGCGCATCTTGTGATGACTTGAAGTCACATTTCCATTGTTTGTTGTTGTTCTTTTCCACCTATGGACATTGGAAATGTATTCTGACATGAGCTCAGCTCTCAAACAAATTAAATATAACTTGGATTGGATTTATTTAGAGAAAGTATAACAATTAACGCTTTTGGAATCTCACTCCGTCACACCGTGGCTAATTCTGTTTCAGTAAATACAGCTACTGTAGATATACTGGGTGAGCCATACTTGAGCTTTTAGCACCTTAGCTTTAGCATCTACACAGTTCTTACAAGGCCTTACACAATGGACACACAACAATTAGTACCTCACAAACATAAAAATAGAATACATTGATCCAGTACGTCTTTCTAATCTTGTTACTCCAAACACCGGCTCTCGAGCTCCTGGGTAGAAAGAGACATTTACCTACAAGACAGATGTTATTCTCACAGGGTTTATTCAGTCACATGAAACAAAATCTAGCTAGAGCAAGTTCAGTAGCTAAACCAAGTAAACTTACACTATGGGTTATAAACCCTATGTTTACATTTGCTAATTCCAAGTCAGATAATTAATGGAAGCTCAAACCGCTTTACTTTCTTTGTTAAATACCTATATTTTAATATAATATTTGATTATCATCTACTCCAAGTGGGTCAACTATAACACCTTCAACACAATATGTCAGCATTGAGATACTGGTGTGCATTAAAAGCAGATACAAATTATAATCGTATTATAAGCAAACAATATTCATAGTGTTTCCATAGACTCACTTGGGCCCACTGGGGATTGCTTTTGTTTCCAGAATAAAAGGCTATGTCCCTAGTGTTGTATGTAGATTAGTTAGAGTTTGTGAACATCTCTTTGCATATTAAAATGTTTGAAAGACACAGTCATTGCCTCATTTAATTTTAACGGTGAACAGATATATTTATTCTTTACTGTTCCCAAACTATGCTCTGATAGTTTTCTTAATCCATCAAGTGAAAGAGCAAACAGTGGAATTTTTATTCTCACAAAGCACAATTTCACAACCACCCTCCCATCATGGTTGCAATGGAGGTGCTCTTGCATCATTATATCCATGTATTGTATTTCATTATACCTCTGCAGTTCCAACAGGCCGTGGCTGAGAGTGCGCTGAGTCTGAGCAATCCCAGTTAATTCCCTCCCCTTTCCTTCATGGGAACCAGTGGCTATCGCTTGTTGAGGCTTTGGTTTCCTCAAGGCCTACAGGGTTAAGGCAGCAGTCCTAGTAGCTTCTCCTTGGCGAGCTGGTCAACCGTGGAGAACTATTTTCTTGGCTGCCTGTTTGTAGTTTTAGTCTGTTTTTCTCAGACAAGAATAACAAGGTTATTTTAGCCGTCGGCCAACTTTAGCTCAGCCTCCTTGGAACCAAATCAGGCAATCAAGTAGACCTTTGTTTACGTTGAATTCCACATAAGACGCATACAAACTATTTTATAGTAGATCTCATCCATGATACGTAACCTACAACGGACCTTCTTGTTTGGTACCAACATGTCAGTTTCTAGAAGGATGCTTTAGTGCTGGCAACTTCTGGAGAATTTGTCAGTGATATTTGGCACGGTATAAATGTTTTTGATCACACTGTGTCATGGTGATTGGGGGATTTTAGGTCATAATATTACAATACAGCTACATAGTTTTACTGTTGCCAGCGAGGTTTGTGCATAGAACTATATGGCGTAAGTGACACTGTGTGTTTGCCAGGTTTGTTAGAAGCTGCGATTGCTGGGGACACCTATACTTATATTACACCAGCCACAACGACATTTTCATCCAAATGAAAACAATACATTACAACTCTCAAATAACGCCCTAGTGACAATCAAAAACAAATGACTGCCAACTAAACGTTTAATGGCAAAGTAATATTAGAAATAAGGATAGTCTAAATGAACCCTGGAATTAGTTTAGCTAAGTATACATCCTTATTTGATCCCAGGGGGTGCGATTTGACCCGGAGATCCCTCAGACTTTGCGGCTGGAGTTTGCCAAGGCCAACACCAAGATGGCCAAGAACAAGCTAGTTGGCACCCCAAACCCCGCTCCCTCTCAACAGAGTCCAGGGCCACAGTTCATCAGCAGAGACCCATGTGAGTATTGCTGCCAGTCCTCCCTTGGTGGCTGTGTCCATTATTGTTTATAGACATAATGGACGTAGGAAAATGTTTGATTGAGCTGCCTGTTTGTGATTTGTTATTGCTTGAAAAAATTTTGAAAAGCATTTTTAAATCACTTTTCTTTTGACAGTTTTATACATGATCTTCTGTGACATCATGTACTGTAGTTAATGCTACTACTGAGAAATAGACCTCTAGAAATACTGTTTAATGCAATTTTTATGCAACACATGTGCTTTGGAGTTCAGCAGTATAATTTCACCCTGCATTTGCTAATCAATGGTTAACATGACTCCCAGAGCTTTCTCTCCAAATAACACATTACTGGGCCTATATAAATGTTTCATCAAGTGTACAATCACTATTCACTTTGGAGCCAAACCTTTAAGTTCAAAGTATGTGTGGAATTTGCATATTTAGTTCAGTACACTCTTTTTTGCATTAAGTTGAATATTATGTCGAGTGTTCTGCAAAAACCAGACAATAGTAGTTGAACATCGACCAGCTGTGGTCATACATTCTTCTGGAATGACTGAACTTCTCTTATCTCAGGTTTTTTTGTTGTTGTGTGCTCTATGGCGTGCAGGAGCCCCAATGGACCATGGAAGGAAACGTTTAATGGAACCATGATGTAAAAAAAAAATATTTAAGCTATCGACATTTCATGATAACTCTTCAATGTTGAAATCAATTTTTCTGATTGTGCTTCGATAAACAGCCGCCAGGATGTAAATAAAATGTTCTTGAGCACACTGAACATCGTGGCAATCAGACTATTTCTTAGGCGATTTGAACGTTTCACTGATTATGTGCTAAACCGTTTGGATATGTGTTTGTCCCTCAAATTAACTACAGCGTTCTAGCGTTCCCACACTCTGTTCACACCACTCACACACTTTCAACCGGACACATTATTTACGATGTCTCCTTCCTGGACCTGTCTTGTTCACCTCTGCAACAGACAAATCACCAAACGTCTCTTATGCCATTTTCACCACAAGAAATCACCTCACTGGTCCCCAGCTAATGGAGGGACGCTGGCTTCAGATCCAAAGGCACATGTTCTCACCTCCACAACCTCCACCTTCTCTGTCACCCTACCTGTCTGCCCACCATCCACCCTTCTGCTATTCTTCCTTCCACAGATGAGCTCACAATGCCCGCTCTCTATCCCAGCAGCCCAGACGTGTGGGCCTCATACCCGCTGTACCCGGCGGAGCTGTCGCCGGGCCTCCCCCCCGCTTTCACCTACCCCTCCTCGCTCCACGCTCAGGTAACCTGCTCCCCCACGTCCCCCACACCCTCCCCCTCGACACCACCGTCTATTATCACCCCCCCACCCCAACCTCGAGGCCCCAAGATACAACCATCGCTTGCCCTGACGCCGAACTTCCCCATTAGCAAAGAGCAGCTAAGCTAACCTCAGCTAAGCTAGCTCATTTCTGGCACAAACTGTATATTGTATAGAGAGCCTAAGTCATGTCCACGTTATTGGACCTTTGATTAGAAACAATATATTAGATGGAAGTACACTATGATGTGTGTCTATATAAAAGATAATTGTTCAAGTCAAGAATGTTGCAGTTTGTTGTAAAACTATAAAGTAATCTTAAGTTTTGTGTGTAACTGCTCACTGAACTACATCTTTCGTCTCGCACAACATGTAGACAAACTGAGACTATCTTGACTAGAATAATTTTCAATAAAAAAGTCAAACATCATACATGTGTATAAGCATCATACATCATGTATGTGTACTTTGTGCCACAAGGCAAACAATTACTTAACATTGTTGCTGTTGACTACTATACATACATTTTTGAACTCAGGTCCCATAATGTGGAAGTGACTTAGGCTGGTGGAAAAATATTACATGACATGGTCCAGAAAGTTTGATGTAGAATTTCTGCACAAGCTGGTCTAATGACCACATTTAGTTAAATGCAGAAATCCCGTTTTCTTTATTTTCTTTCGTTCAAAAGCCACCTATAGTTCACTAACCACCTTGATGTTACTGTATGGCAATTACTTTATCCATTATGTTTGTTAATTTAAGCTATATACTTTGTTTGAAAAGCTTGCATCATCTCTTTGACCAATTAGATCTTGTGTTGTTTTGCCAAACCGTGACCCAATTATCCAGGTCTTTTAATCTGCTCGGCTCTACTCAGTTCACTCAAGAGTTTATTATTGATCGTTTCAAGTTCTTCTCATGGCTCATGCAGCAATCAAATATTATCTTCTGTAGCTAAGAATAATTTCTTGTGTTTCCATTTTTGATCTTCACACAGATTCCTTATTATAGAAAAGTTTTTTTTACTCTATGGGTTTACGATACTTTCTCTACTGATCATTTTAACAGTGATAATTCATGGCTTTAACATATGGCTTACTTCATTAGGTTCAGTATTTTATGTATTTTTAGTCCTAATGAGCCGCCTAGCTCACACACAACAGTTGATTTACCAGTAAAATTAAGAATGTGTACAAGTTCAAACCGAATCTCCTAAACAAGTGATTTCCCCCTGCATGGGTCGATGAGTATGTAACAAGCAATACTAAATGGTACACATCACTGTCCAGGTAATGTCACATTTGAGTATTTGTTGGTGAGAACACATGGGATTAAAGGTATGCATGTCTACATGTTAACTTGTAACTGTAACCAACACAGAAATTACAATAAACTGTTTGTGCTCCTACAATATGATTCAATTGGTGTTTACAGTATGTGTGTGTGTGCGTGCGTGCATGTGTATGTGTGTGTGTATGTGTGTGTTTAGATTCGTTGGCTCCCACCTGCAGATGGAACTCCTCAAGGTTGGAAGTCCAGGCAGTTCTGCTGAAGTATGTGTGAGTATAACACACACATGCATGCATACACACACACACACACACACACACACCCCTATACACACTTCTGTCCTGCTATGACAAAGAGGTACTGTATACATTGCACTGTTCTGTGAAAACGCTTGGGTAAATGTTATGACACATGGAATAAACAGTCAGAGAAACATTCCTAAACATTCGTAAGAAATAACACGTAGACTGTCGCAACACTAACTTTGCCTGTACGTTAACTAATCATAAATAAAGCTTGCCGTCACTTTGTATTCTCTTTGAAAGCTCCTGCCCTCAGTCCTCAGATGAACGATTTTAAACAAATTAGACATGTCACATTTGTGGTTGGTTTCCAAGAGCTCACACATTCCCCATTTTATACTGACAAATTTTCCCTTTACAACTTCAGAGGGTACTCATTTAACCCGAAACACCACTGAGACTCAAGGCAACATCTCTCGTTATTGGAATAACAAGAAAACAAGGAGAGGGGGAAAAAAAACTAAAAGTACATTCCGGAACTTTCTCTCCTCTGGGTACAGTGTGGTCATAGGTCACTTTACACCACTGATGTCGTGTCTTCTTTTCTGTGCATCAAAGCCAGCAGCCCAAACAGAATACACAATGAATCCTGGGACCTATCAGCTCGATACATCACACTGTCAAGTTGATAGTGCTGGATACTGTCAAGTTGATAGTGCTGGATAAAACAGTGACCCCTGGTTGTTTCGCTAAATACCGGGAGCATGATTATAAATGTAGATTATGCTTCACTCCCTGGATCAGGGAGTGAAGGCCTATTGTCCTTCATTTATTAAATAACTGCCTATTTCCTAAACAGTGCTAGTTTCTTACTAAGTTTCTTGCTAAATTGGTCCATGATTGGTATGAAAAGGTTGTATAAATATATTTATTGTACGTTGAGATTTAGATTTTAGACATGCATTATTAATACAATCAAAACCCATACATAACACATGTATTATTAGCAACACAGAATTACGTAGAAACATACTATATCCTCCTGGTCCATAGTTTAACTAAGATATACAAATAGGCATCAATAGCAGTGACTTGTTAAGGCAGATGTATATTTGTTGGTGTTGCTTTGCAATATGTCCTCTGATAAAGACAGCAGACAGCCAATGCAAGTAGTGCTGCACATGTGCTCTGCTGTCTCCAGACAAACAGAACCCTGTTGTGCTAGCAGGAAAACAAAACCAGAACGCAAGACAAATCCCCTTCTAGTCTGTGTCTTTGCTTACATTGTGCGTGTGTGTGTGTGCGCACGCGTGTGCATGTGGCGCCAGTCAAACAGTCACCAATACCCCCCCACCTCTAAAGTCTTGTAGCAGGAGGCAACATGTTCCCCTGAACCCTCAGGGAGCCGGTAGGCGGTGTAGGGGTTGGATAGCGGCTAACGTTCTCCGAGCTGTTGATTGGATCTAGCCCTGGCTCCACATCCCCCTGTGACAATGCCATTCGTAGCCAGCGCCTGTTGGCTTATCTATTTTCACAATACCAGGTTCAGTTCAGCCCCCGTTGTGCATTTGTGGTTTTCCAAGTGACAGCTAGCTTGCTAAGGATTTTCAAACACATTATGCAACTGCAAATATCAACCATAACTTGTGTCAGACGAGGGTTCCAAATAGTATCTAGAAAACCTACCTATGGGTAAATAAATATATATTTACTCACATCACCCTAAGAAAACAAGCTTCGTCTTTAGTGACATCAGTAGAGCAAATTAAGAATATATAGTCTTCTGAATATGAGACCAGGATTGTGGAAGTTAGGTGGAAATTGGCTGGGGATTTATGTAGTTGAATCAAAGTCAACTGCTCAGTTAAGGTTAAGATATATTAAGAAATATTTTCAAAACTCTTTAAACACTGTAGAAATACTGACTCAAAAACATGTTGTATGACATGGCGGATAAGATGTTTGTTGCCATTTTGGGGATTTTTCTCAGGGGGGTTGAAGAGGAAGGGAGTGAAAAAAGAAGTGACTCAAAAGGCACAATTACTCCCCCTATCAAACATACAGGAAGTCATTTGGCCTGTCAGGCTGCCATAGCGGATAATAACCTCCACTAATGCTACAACAACATCCACATATTTGCCTCACAGTGGGAGGGGGATTTAAGGGACAGCTAAATCATTTGTCCACTAACTATAAGCAGTTGTATGTAATTATGTTTTACCTGTGATACACACAGATACACATACATTGTGTGATACATTATCCCCCTATGTAATACAGTATGCACAGGGCCACTCAAGGCCACAGACATCTGTTGTAAGAAGTATCACTATATATTTTGCTTAGTCCAAATGTAATCATTAACCTCAATTGCATCTATACGTGAGCTAAGCGTTGTTGTAAAATTTGAAGTAGATTAGGCACCGCATCCCTTCAGAAGAACTCATTTCCATATTGAAATTACATTCGGTTTCCTACTGTACTGTACATTCCCAATGATACATGGATGACAGAGGTTTCGGCAGGACTGTGGCTTATCAGCTTATCCAAGCGTTGTATAGCGAGAGATCATCAACATATTACCATTGAAACCAGTTTAATCAAAAAGACACAGGCACCAACAGTTTGGGCTAAAGCTAATTTAGGGACCAGGCTGTGTATTGCTTGTGCCATACGAGCCTGCAAGTGATTGTGAAGACTTTCGCTCACACCTTTTTCTCAGACAAGGTGATTTAGCACCAAGAATGTACTGGAAATGATTGCAGCTTGTTGTGGAAAACTGCAAGGTGTATACACTACAGAGTCTGTCAATGGGTGACTGGCCTGTTAATAGTGAGAAGGAGAGTAAATGTTGTAATTGATGCTGATGTCCAGTTATTATATAGCAATGTAATGCCCTTTACAATAGGTCTTCCAAATAAATAGGTGATGATACAGTCACAATAAAGCTAACACTCATGGTGAGATTATCCTGCGTGGTTTGGTGTGTGTGTGTTAACAGCTGAAATTGAGTGCTTGGACTCTCTCTGTCTTTGTTCTGTGCAGGGGAGGTGTTCAGTGGTTGCCAATAACGAGGTTTAATAATCACTTGGCATCTTGGCTTGTCAACAGGAGACATTTCTGCAAACTTCTAAACACCAGGCCACAAGTTCAAACAGCTGTTGCTGGTTACGCTCTCTGGGGGGACACTTGTGGGAAACTCTCACGTTTTAGCATCCGCTTTCCACAACTTGAACTTCCGTGAGCATGTCGTCGCTGTGAGAGGACAAACGTCCTCTCTAGTATGTATAAAGGGTTAAATTGAATTTGAAACAGTCTTTTTCATTAGATTATACGCATTCCTATAAATAAACAGGGAACTGGTTGACTGAATCACCGGGCCGTGGGACTTTCTCAACCCATGAATGACAATACCGTAATACAAATTCAAATAAACATCTCAAAGCACCACAATTGGAGATACGTGGATTTCGCCCAAACAACAACGATACGTGCTCAGGGTTTGATATAAACAGTCTAACAGTGGATGTTAAAGTCCAGTAATTTGGAAAGCAAGGTCATTCAGAATTTCCATGCCACAATGCTCGGATAGTGTGTGTACGCGCACAAGTCTGGCCACCTGCCCTGGAGGGGCATGTTGGCCAACTGCCAGACAAACCCAGTGGTTCCTGTTTAACTCAGGTCAAACTCCCACTATAGAGACCATGGGCCAGTCCTGGCCCATTTCTTAGAAGTTGGGTTTCAATTCTTCCCCCCCTTACTGACATCTTACTATGTCACAGACACACACGCACACACACAGAGCCTTAGCTAACAGTCGATAAGCGCTTCACTCTAGCCTTGGGCATGTGGAGAGTTTCAGGATGTAGAGACGTCAGCAGCCACATTCATCATCACTCACACACACTAGACATCGCTGGTATGTGAGGAGGAAAAACAGTCTGGGACTAAAAGTTTTTCACCGGATTAAAGTTCCATTGGCCTGGCCCCCTTTTGTTACTTCCAACAGGTAGAGCTTCTGGATGCCACAGAGCTCCTTATCGACCTGGTAAACACACTCTTTCTACTGGAACGACCACGCTCACTCAAAGGAACACAGGAATGAATAAGAAACTTGAGCTATTGTTGCTTCTATTGCATGCCTGCACTCTAAGATATCGGTGATACCAAAACAACAGTATCTACACGCTGAAAGATACACCGCACATAAAACACACATTCAAATCCATATTCTCCAAACAGCACATGTTTACTTATCTCACATTTTGCCCAGGCGCCTAGTTACTGGATGTAATGCATTACGCCTGGAAATCACTAAACCTGCTCTTAATCCACAAAGACATGTTCAATGATCAACCCAGTCTTTAACCTTGGCGCCTCAGCCAGAACAAACAGCCAGACCGGGAAGTATGCGTCGCCTGTGCTTAGTCAAGCAGCGGTATTATGCATCGATTCCCTCACCCTTGATTAAACGGCACAGCAGAGCATTAGGCCAGCCATGCCCAGGCATGCCTTCAATACCGTGAAGTCCAGCCCCCTCCCCTCCAACTTCTTCTCAGAGCTGCCTTTGTCTTTCTGTCTCTCTCTTCATATCGTGTTGTCTTTTCTGTCTGTTTATTGTTCCTACAAGGCTTCTTCCCGCTGAACTCCCAGTTACGGAGACTTCCTGAGCTGCCCGAATCTATATTTGGCGGCACATCTGGGGTTCAGAGGGGAGGTTGACCTCTCTCACTGGATTGTCTGGTGTAAAGGGATGATGGCGGAGGGAAAGGGAGGCGGGCGGTCATAGGGTCATGGTAGATGGAGTTTGGGACTATGTTTTTTAGTTGTTAGTTTATGTTAGTTTACGCACAGTATCCAAAATGTAAGACAGTAAATTAACACTAGCTTAAATACATTAGTGAAACAAGTATATTGGAGCTCTGACGCTCTATAGACTAAAAAAAAAACTATAAAAGACTATAAAAAAATGTATTGACTAATTTCCAGACTATGGGAACCTTTCAGCCAATTCTGTCTCTTTTTTGTCCAATCAGGTTCCTGATGTGTGATGGCGGCCGTGGCCGGCCGTGATGGGCTTGCTGACTGCCTCTAGTGTCCAATTAGAAAACTGGGAGCGTCGACCTAACCCGACCCCTCTGATCAGCGGACCGTCGGTGAGTTCACGGCCAAGCGCTCCCAGTAAGCAGCCTTCTTAACGGTGCATGATTCTGACAGGCCGGCGTGAAACGCGTAAATCACACTTCACGGCGGAGGTGAGATGCTCACGTCTGCCGCCTCGTTTTGATCTCGGGTGTGTATATTTGTGGGAGAGAGAAAGGGGAGGGAAAAAAAGCTGTGAAAACCCAGCTGTGGTTTTTTGGGATATAGTATCACGCTGCCAAACTTATTTACTGGAATGGAACTTGAAAAGCGGGCAGCCATATTGACACTGGGTCAGATTTCACCTGCAAGTGTTTTAATTTCCCCTGGACGCAGAGGGACTTGGAAAATAAAGGCCGAATCAAATGTAGTTTATTTGCCATTTGTTTTTCCTCCGTCAGCGACGGTGTGTTTCACTACGATATGTAGCTTTGTAGCTTACCCAGCTAACATATTGTGCATGCGTAGCAATGTGCGTGTGCAAACGCTGTGTGGTCTTTAACGCAGCGTATGCCAGTCCCACATGTCTTCATTAGTGCATGCTGGTTTGGGTGCTGCAACCATGGCAACCTCATTCCCTTTTAACACTTCCTCCCATCTCTTTCTCTCTGTCTCCTCTCACCCACCCCCTGGTGTTAGGCATCAGCTCCTTCATGGGCCCCAGGACATACCAGACCCCAGCCGCCATCACCCATCGGGCGCGGGGGGGGGGGGGGGGGGGGGGGGGGGGGG
>JAODVN010000010.1:108182-119288 GCA_025434125.1 Chologaster cornuta
TCATTTGTATGAATAGTGCTATATAAATAAAGATTGATTGATTGATTGATTGATTAATCCTTGTCCAGGTGCTGTTATAAGGCGATGGTAATTGGTTGCTCGCAGTAGATCCAATATCACTTGGTATGCGGGGCACCAATAGGGAACATTGAAGAAGCTCCCTCAACACACTTATTGCTACTGCAATTCACCCCAGATTACCTATGCAGCCCCTGATTACTTTCTGAGAGGCTGAATCTATAGAGACTTTGCCTTGACTGAATCAGGCAAGACAAATCGCCTCACGCAGAGCTTACACTGTATTATCCATGTCTGGACATAGTGTGTTTTAAAATGCTCAATTACAACACTTTAGTTGACTATGGACTTTTGAACACTTTGCTGCCTGATCTAATTCAGGTAATTTTAAACTTATAAAACACTTTAAAAGAGTGGAAACACACTTTTTAATTCACTTTCTGGTTTCTATAAGGTTTATCACGCATAACAGGAAACAGGTGTGAAACATTCTTACCGGATTCAGCTGTATACTTGCAGCCATCACACTTTGCACAACTGTTGGTGGCACATTCAGGTCTTCTCTTAGATATGCAGAGAATGTTTGATTGTCAATCAGTATACTCCTGAGTGGGACAGGTTGGCCTATGACATGCAAGGACAGGTGCAATAACCAGTTATAGCTAAAGCCAATACAGTCTTAATACAGTATAAGGGGCATGCAGTGACGTTCAATCAAAAAGAAAAAATGTTTAAGAAGCATTTATTTTACTGGCTGTTTCTGACTGATTCAGCAGCTTGCCTACACCAGGCAGATACAACATAGGTTTTGGGCAAGGGTCAAAGGGTAAAAACAGTTTTTACCAATTACATATCATCATTGTCTAGCTATCAGAACAGAATATCATTGTAAAAACACCCACCTGTTAAGTATCGTTCAAAATGAGAAAAAAACTCTTATATTTTGTTTAGTCAGTGAGTCCCACTGACTAAACAAAATATAAGAGTTTTTTTTAATGAAATTAAGTCAGTTTTCATTTAGTTATATTTCCTATATGTGGACTCACTTTGTTCTTTTGTGACTTATTCTAAGCACAATATAATATAAACCGAGATTACCAATTACAAAGGAGCAACCACACAACATGTTTACTCCAGAAGCAAAACATTTTCAAGAAGCTCTTCACATCAAGGCTTTCTTCAGTTTGGAACTATTGGCGAAATTGTGTAAAATCCTTTGAGAAGTGTTTCACACTATGCACTCTGCATAAATGGAGGAGAGATATTCCCGGGAGTCATTGTTTTATACTCTAAAATGAATGCTAATATGTTAAGTGTAATCAAGCCTATGGACAGAACAAATGCATTATAAAGATATAATTTAGCTTTGAGTGGCATGTGGTCAAAGTACATGTGAATTTGTAGCAAATTATGCGATCTGGGTGAATATTGCAGTTTTTCCTGTGATTAGAACAAAGAGGGGCAGAGCGCTGGATCACAGTGAGTGAGCAAGGGCACACAATTTGTCTCTAAACATGCATCAGAGTGTTAACTAGAGTTTTTTTTTTTATTCTCTTGATTAGTTGCCCACGGTTGGTCATGATTTAAAAGAGCAAGCATCAAAACCAATTGACTGTGAAATGCTTTCCTCCCTTCTAAAGTGACAGAAGGATTGGCTGGAATTTCCCAGAGTCAGAAAAACACCTTGTTTACCTCCCCCATATCTCATATCCTCTCAGTTAACATGTTTATGTTGGTGACGGAAGGTTATGCGAGTACATTATATTACTTCTACTAAAGTTTAAATACACGAACGCCAATTATCATCAGTGTCTATGAGATGACAGTCACTGAGGGCCTTGCCACAGGTTACTTGGGTTCACTAACAATAAAGGGTTAATAAAAATAACAATTGATCGGTACGTCCGAGATTAATGATGCTGTTCAATGCACTCGCATGATTACAGCTCTTACTTAACACCTCTTCATATTGTGCCCCTTTATTACCACAGTCCCATTAGCCCAGCTCGGAGGGGGGTGATAAAAGAAATACCAGGATGCGAGAACATGCTCTGGCCTTTTCAGTGAACACCGTGTCTTTTCTGATTGAAGTGACCACCTGAGCTTTTAATCAACCTTTGGAGAGAAGAGGACAACACAATCACCTCCACCATCCCCGGCCTTTGATATCACTCCGCTGCCCCTTCTCAGCCCTGACCTTTTGTGCTCTCGCCCCAGACGGCGTATCCCATTAATTTTGCCCAGGCCTAGATCTGTGAAGGATTTAATCTTGGATATTACTGAGCCGGTGACCCCAAAATGCAAATGGCATGCAAGCCGCTTGTGGAGATGAAGCCCCCGCCCCCCATTTGCCTATTTGCTAATTAGGCGCCATATGAAAATCTGAATATCATCAGGCTAAATGAGCCAAATGCAAAGTAGCAACTTATCAACAGAAACGATCTGTCAGTCCCATGGAAAATTGCATCATAAATAATCAAGCTGCATTGTTTTTGACTGATAAGGGGAACAACAAATTCGCCGACTTGTCATCCGCGCGACGGGCCATTTTCATTGATGGAGAGTTCATAACAAAGACATCATGGCAATTGTTGCCGACCACCTCTGAACCGTGACTCAGTAAAAATAGAAGTTTCAGAAGGGATGACTTGCAAGAAATGACAATTCACACTTTTTCTTTGGTTGTAGCCTAACTGAATGACCAGTCCAATATCAAAAGAAAGTCCTTGAATCAGACCTATTTTTTTCTGCTAAAGTGGTATGCGACATTTTCAGTAATTTACTAGATAATACAGAAATTCTTTAGAGGGTTACTCAAGATACAATACATTGTACACAGTACATCTGTTATTCTAGAATGAATACAATATACAGTATATACCTTACCAAGCTTTGACTGCTGTAGAAGAGTAGTCCATTGGTCAACATCATCTGCCAGGAGCTTTATTTTGGGAATAATGGATCTGTTCACCAGGAGGGTCTGAAGCTCAATCAATATCCCAGCAATTCTGCATTAACAAGAATAAATATGTTCAGACTTTCAGAAACGGTCACAGCAGAGTCAAAGCTAAAACAGTATCTCGGTTTTTTTGTAAGTTATCCCGCGTACACAGCTTTAGCTTTGCAATGTCACGGCAAACAGGAAGACAAGGAAGGCAGGAAGACAAGATAACACATCTTCCTGTCAGTTTACACCTTCGCTAGAGCAGGGGACATCGCACATACATGGAGCTGTTGAAGTTGTTCACTTGACCGGGCACTTCCCCGGGCGTTGGGTAACTCTGGCAGGGATTGTTGAGGTTGCACACCATGCCTTGCAGCCAGGGCAGGACACCCGCAGAGGGCATGGCTTTATTTGGATAATGACCTTGAGTACAGAGAGAAGGGATTCATTCAGCTGCCATGTGTTCACGAATACACTACAGCAGGGAGATACAATACAACCCCATGTTACAGTAGATATTTATAGGGTGTATCGGATAGGTTTCTCTCAAGACAGTGACTCTATCACACTGAATGCAGTTAGCAGAAGAGCTTCGTTTAAAGTGAAACACACTCAATGATCTAGAATTATCTTTGAACCCATAGATCAAACTACAGTACCGATAGGTTTAAATATTTAAAGTTACACTCTGGTACACACACTGGTCTACGATATTAATTATGCATGCTGTAGGGGGCGCCGGGCGGGGTAGAGAAACATGCCGATCAATCAGCACTGAGTTTTACAGTAAACCGAAAAAGTTACGCTTTTGAGCCACTGAATTCAAAGCACAGTTTTAATCCCACGAGTGCTCATTAAGGAAATACTGTACATAAAATACTTTCACATTTGACTGTGTACCAGTTGCATTGGATACTAGATATATCCTACTTTTATTTACTGTACTGTATATACTTACACTGGTCTTTGAAAACGGGCTGGTTTGTGGACCGCACCCACATCAATATGAAGAAGAGAAATAGAGGCCATATCACTTCAACCACCAGCCGTACCTGCATGACGGGTGCAAAGGTACAATGATTTATTGGCACCCCATTGGTTATTCATTACCTTGTTTACCATCCTGTATGTGTGTGTAAGAGACAGCCTGTGTGTGTGCGTGTGACAGTGTAGTAGTGTACATGATCTTGCACATGCACATGCGTCCTTATTCTTCCTTATTTTACTAACCTACATCAACCTACAACAACTGTATGCGGACACCCGGAAGATACACCGTGGTTCCTCTAACATCACGCTTCTGCCTCTGTTGCCCAAGACCAAAACCTTAAGTCAGGCAAGCATTCACTAGCAGAAAGAGATGCTTTCTGTAGCTGCTTTATATTTGTCCATCCACACTTTCAACTGGTGTGAACCGTCCACAGGTTCCCACAGCGAGTGACTTCCAAAGGAAATTCAGTATTAATATGTTGCAACTCTTCACTCACATCTGACCCGTTCTCTTCCTTATCTGGGCCTTTATGCACCCCTGAACTCCCTCTGTTACTCCCTTGTTCCCTGCCCCCCCATCCCGCACACACTCCCTCTCTCTACGGCTCTAAGCTGACCCCCGGCTTGGCTGTGCGCTCATCCCTCAAACATCAGCGGTGGACTGACCCCGTCCATTCTCTCCTTCCGCAAAACACTCTGTGAAAGGAGAGGAAACATCTGGTTGCCATGGCGTCCTAATTAATCTCACTGGTAGGTGGAGGTCAGGCATGCATCGTGTCTGGATGCAATGCAGCGGCCATGGCAACCTCCGGGCATCGCTAGAGCTTCTTTTGGTCAATTTAAATACTGCATGTAGTGTGTGCAGTGAATAATGCACATGTAGCCGCCAGCATCAGCACATAGGTTTGACTAATCGGCCTGGTTACACAAGCCTGGCTATTGCATGGATTTTGCTGGTAAATAACAGATACAATGATACATTAGTTTGCATATGACTGTTGACATGGGTGGTATCAACCATGTCACACGTCAACTGACATATCCCAGTATGGTCGACATGAGTGGTGTCAACTACAGCATGTCAGCTGACATTAAAGAACATTTCAATTTCCACCTTTACATTCCGCTCGCAGACCGTGTGTCAGACAGAATACAAGTAGGCAGATAGGATGAATTATCATAATGTATTCCAAAGAAAAGCCATGGAGAGTGAAGGGAGTGATCATGGGAACATTGTGTAAGCCTGCCCTATAGACACTTGCCACTGCATTCCAGTGTCTTTGTGAAAAGATAATCTCATCCTATGAAATTATGTGAAATACTGGACCATAAAAATCAGTTTCATGCCTGTTGTAAAATCTTAAAATGCTTGGTGAGGCATTCGTATAATAAGTCATTAACCTCCAAAAGCCCCTCGGAAGCCACTTTGTTCTTTGTTACTGCCACAGCTCTTGTCTGATAACAATATATCTCATTGACACAATGCAAATATTCAATATTTTTCAACACCAGCGTATACGTCAGTAAAACCAAAGTTAGGTGAATGAAAAGGACAGTCCCTGATCTTTATGGTGGGTGACAACATGAATGAGGCACTTCTTCTATGAGAATTAAACTACATAAATGTATGCGACAAAACAAAATGACAAACTTGGATGAAAGCCACTGACAGAATTGCAGTACTTCCATCATCCATTACCAAAAAGTGAATAAATAGGCCTATTATAATATTAATTATAATATATATTATTATTTATTTTATTTTTTGTAAAGTTATTATTCAGTTATTCAGTCTTTGTAACTATTTTTGTAAGCCTACCATAGACTACTTACTGTATAGGTGAAGTCCAGTTTCATGCCACTTTCTCGCCAGTGAAGGTGACATCACATATTGTAAAATCATATCCCCGTACATTATTAGCTGTCACATTATGCTGGTGCTAGCGACAAAGGCGTGTTTGTAATGAGGGTGATCTAACAGGCTAATGACTGGGGTCGAGGGAATTTGTCAAGGCAAAGGGATAATGACTGTCGAACTTGCCTAAACAATGGCCTTGAAAATAAATGCCCGTTATTGAATCTTACTAAACAGAAAGACACATTAATAACATACTAATATAGATATAGAGGCTACATTTTTGACTGTTATTTAAAAATATTTTGTATAGATAACCATAGATATCCAGCTTGTTCACTCAAGCCATTGAATATATAGCCTATTACATTATTTGGATATGAAATCTTCAGAATATTATATTTTTATAAAAAAATAAACACTGAATTGTATGCTAACATAACTCACAGTATAGGCAATTAAAGTTTGGGGGTACTCGAATGGCTGATTTATTTGTTGGAAGCACAAAGAGTATTTTGTCCTTCAAGCTAACCATTTAGCATTCCTCACTCCCCATCCAGTTTCATTTAGACAGTGGCTTTGTTAGAACAAAAATGCAGGCAAGTGACATAACGTGTGCAAGAGATAGATCTCAAAAAATTGAAGGTGACACTTTGAATTGGTTAGCATTAAGGTAAGATTGTTCTCGATTCTCCAGCAGGGGAGTTAAGGGCAGCTCATATTGACGCCAGACAATTTTCACGGCAAATCCCCCTTATTACGCTTCCCTCCAATGAATAACTTAGGTGCCCTTGATAACACAACCATGGGGCCGCCTGCATTCACCGTTTTCTATCTACCGCTAAGCAATTTTGGCTGATATGTGTTGATTTGCAACATGCAAGTGTGTCTCCATGGGGGTGGGCGTCAGATACCTTTTGTCTCTTCCGTAGGGTGAAGTTCTTCCACAAGAGGAGAGTAAACTGCGTCAGGAGGCCCATTACACCTTATCCCAGCAATATCCTGCCAACGTGTCGCTATGGAAACTGGCCCACTTAATAAACCCTGGAGGGAATAAAAGGCAGAGTTTGTTTTTAATACAGCAGAGCAATGCATCATGGGGAATGTCACTAATCATTCACTTCCCTGGGCCTTGAGGCTTATGGTGCGGCACCTAGTCGGCATATTATTGCCCATACATAGCGATAAGACTCAAGACCAGATCGTGCCTTAACATGGAAAGTCTATGCATGTTAGCCCTGCGACAAACCGGTCATTTAGTAATGGTTTCACTTTATGTGTTAGAATGCATTCAAGAGCAAAATTAAACACAATTTTGTGGGACAGGCCAAGACTAAGTGAACAGTAGGCTAACATATTTGTCTCATGAGGGAGAAGAAATGACATATTTATGTAACATTTACTGTTATCACCAAGCAATACATTACAGAAATTCATTGGTACAGTAGATCTCTTTTTGTGTAGACCAAAACGTGTAGTAACATTTTTACTGCATATTTTAGTGACCTCTGCACACTGATTAAGCAGATTATAAATAAATTGATCTGCTTTGGCATTTTATATTTGTGCTGTGACCTTTATTAAAAAAACCTCCATAACAGTTATTTCTCACACACATTTAATTTGATAGTGATATCAATGGCTTACCCTTTTCTGGACGGATAATAGTTATTCACAAGGTCCAAATTACACAATACACTTTTCTATAATATAAAATATTAACCATGATATAAAAACTGTAAGATGCAGCTGCATCCAAAAACCTAATCCCCATTTACACAAACACGCAACCACACACACACACACACACACACACACACACACACACGCTTATGTGTATAAAATAGTTACACAATATAGAATATATTCGAATGGTTTAAAAATATGTTGGCATTGGTAATTTATCATAGAGCATAATAGGCATATTCTCAACACAAACCTAATGACAAGATATACTGTAAGATAATATACTATACCTACTGTATATGCTGTATATACAGTATATATTGTAAAACAAATTACTGCTGAGGAAATAATGTGACAAATTAAATATTGTAAAATATATTTCAAACTGAATATGTGTATTTTTTTGGGTATCAAATCCCTTAGTGTTTAGAGACTTCAGCAAAGTGGGCAGTAGGTGAAGGTACAAAAGGATAGGTATTTTAGCCGGAGGACTGTCCTGACAAATGTGCCTCCTTTTAACGCCCCGTTTCCTCTTCCTGTGGAGGTTCCATTACCCCATGTGTGTTTACATTATTTACCGCTACTTCATGGAAGTTTTATTTACTGTCATGGGAAAGATGAGTCTTCTGCACCTCCAAATGGTCAAATAAGAGCTCTAATGGCCTAGAGAATGGGGTCCCCAGGTTATACTGCCGGAAGACATTCAATAATCTAGTTAACATGAGTGACGATAGCACACTTAACACAAATCTCTCCAGACCAGACACCTTGTTTTTTCTGCCTGGTGATTTGGTGTTTCTTTTTAAACCTGCATTAATTGGTTTCTAAATTGGGCGGTAAATATACTTAAACAAACTTGGAAATATACAGCCCTTTGGCCTCTCTTAAAAAACTAAATTTAACATTGACTGTACTGCTTAAAATGAGCAATCTGTCTCCCGGGAGCAGACAGATTGGCTGCTAATTGCACGTTAAGGCCTGTAAATCCTAAAGAAATAAACCTAAAATCCACTTTCTTTTATTTAAGACACACATTAAAGTGTCAAAGGAAATACATTGTTACTGTATTAGACACTGTCATCACATTATTGCTTATTCAGCACTGTTTTACTTGTATTCATTGTTTGGCTTAAAACATGATTTGCTTTCCGCTTTGTCACGTGTAGGTAAAACCTACCAGGGGAAATGGCCAATGGCTGCCTTTACGTTGAGGCCTGTGAAATGCATGCACTTGTCTCCCTCAAGTGCTTGTATAATTGAGCCTGTGCCATGAGGCTTTCAAGGCCCATCGTTTGAAACTTGTTACACGAAAAGAAAGAGACAGCTTGGAACCGCCTCCATGTCGACAACACATCTAGCGTGAAGGGTAAACAATATTTCTAAGCTTATACCCGAACCATATGTCAAAAGTCTGGATATGTGTTTGTGTGTGTGGAGTTGTGTGTTTGTACGTGGGTGAGTGTCACAGAAAAGCCAGACTCAAGGACTTTTTTTAGATGTGCCTCAAAAGGAAAGATACTGTAACAAGGAAAAAGAGAGGCCTATGAGTTATTTTGCATCAGAGTCGACGCGTTAGCGAGAACAACAAAACCACGCGGCCGCAGTGTGTTTTACATATCGCCGTCTTAATCTCTGAGAACACCCTGAATAATTGAAACGCACTTCTTCGCCTGCTTCTTGGCTCTCTCAGAGGACTGCTGCTACGGGGCCCCAAAAACATGCCAAACCATGTCATTAGTTCTAAGGGCACCCCAGGAAATGAAGAAAGACTGGAAAAGATGGTGGAACATCACAAACAAAGAAAGAAAAGAAAAGCATGTTGATACATGCCTGGCATTTAGGGACTTGGGACATCACAGTGCATTATTTCAGCCCCCAGGATGATGGGAGTAAACAGGTATTTGTCATACTGCATGAGAGCAGGGAGAGAGAGGGAAATGCCTTGTGGGCTGCTAGCCCGCAGAATAATACAGAACAATAACAACCCCTCTTGCTCTTCGCTTTCAATCTTTCCTTTTCACTTGTCAGCTCTGTCTCCATAACACAAGCTCTCGTTTCTTTCCCCCCGCCCTCCTCCACTATATAACGGGAGTTTGTACATTGCTTGTCCCTGACGGCGGGTTCAAGAGAACACTGGTGATGTTGTTTGTTCTAATTAGTGAAGTACTTCTGGGGAAAGGCTGGGTTCTATACAGCACGACCAAGCAATGCATCCTGGGGAAGTTGACAGATCAAGCTGGTGGTTGATTTTCTATTTTTCCATGTGTATATTAAACGGCGGAGTGCCATTGATAAATTCATTCCAGGGCATATCTATCTCTACTTTTAAATTGAGCTTTTCATTTTAATTACATTTTGTGATTAATTCAAATGACAGTAATTGAAGAAGCTATTATTATGATTAACAAGCTTATTTCATAAATGGAGTTCTACAAAATCTTAGTGTTGAACGATTCAACCAGAAATGTACATTCACTCGCAAGACTAGATTTATACTACAAATAAGTTTTATGTTCCAAAGATCCCATCTTTCAAAAAACATCTAACGTCTAAATACATCTCCTTTAATACTGTATGCAGATGCAAAATGATAAAGAGACACTGACCGTGAAGATATTGTTTGTTTGAGTGCTGTACTGCCCACATATACAGTATACAGCCATTTTAATTGTATGGCACATGTGCTTTAGACATACAGCAGGACTGTTTTATGCACTGTAATTCACTTGGCTAACTGACTAAAGTTTTTTTCTTTTGTTTTCTGTCAAAGTGATGATATGCAAAATACATTCTACTCAATTTCTACTTCTGATATAGAAAACATCTACTGTATATCAATTGCCTTGGGTAGGAAAAAAGGGCAGTAGAAAGTATTTTCAACCATACTATCTTTTTCACTGAAATTCTGCCAAACCACTGCCTGGTGGATAAGTGACAGCTTCCGAGATACAGCAGAGTCCGACTCTCTTCAAATGTGGACGACTGCCATTACCACAACATATCAATATTGATATATTACTGTACATCCTGCTTAAAGTATATGTGCGTATACGTGTGTGCATTTGAAAACACATCCCAAGCGCCTTGCAAGGTCCACAAGTTTTTCTATAATTTAATGTCACTTGTTTGTCATATTTTATACAACTGAAAATGGACTGGACATTTTGCCAGGTTAAGCATTAGCTGATATTTGCAAGCCAGCACATACCAGTACATGTCTGTTGATCTAGCTATAGTACCTGGCTCTAGTGAGTCCTAACATTACATTTTAAAGTGGATGGTATGGCAATGCTGATTGTAATGGGTTAGACAGATGCAGCCAAACTATTGTTCACATAAATGTATGTCTCATAAACATGCAGAGGTGTTAAGCGATGAGGATTCAAATATAAACCAAATGCTCAACATTATCAACACAATTTCAGCAAAATAGTTAGCCATTAGAGTTCACGTTTCAGAAAAGTTCTAGTCTGTACATTTTAAACTGATATTGCTTTGACTTTAGACTGTAAACTAAAATCCGTAAAAGGTTTAGAAATCAACTATTACATGTAATAAATAATTAAAGTGCAGCTATTTTTTGTATTTATGTAAACAAGTATGCAAATGTACA
>JAODVN010000010.1:166533-177229 GCA_025434125.1 Chologaster cornuta
GCTGAGTTGTTAGCTGATTTGTTAGCTGAGCTGTTAGCTGTTAGCTGAGTTGTTATCTGTGTTGTTAGCTGAGTTGTTAGCTGAGTTGTTAGCTGTGTTGGTAGCTGTGTTGGTAGCTGTTAGCTGTGTTGTTATATGTGTTGTTATGAGTTGTTAGCTGAGATGTTAGCTATGGCAGGAATGGGTCAAATCTAACTCTAGCAAACGGATGCAGTGGGTCCGGGGGTCCGTTTGGGCCTGGCCATTGTGTCTGGGGGGGAGGTAATTAAGAAGTGAAACCCAGACCGGTTGACAGCGGCTTTGTTCAGGGACGAGTGGGCCCGGAGAATTGCTGGTGAAAACTATTCCAACTCTTTGCTGCGGTGACCTCCCTCACCACCACCCGGTATCACATCATATCGAGGAGGGGGGTCGTAGGTCATATACATTTCTGTCCAGATATTTCCATGGGGGAGGGGGGGAGGGGTCAAATGAGAATGGACCCTTAATGTTAAGCTTAGGGTTAGACGTACGAGCAGCGCTGTGCATGTGCAGCAGAAAGAGAGGCTGCAGGGTACAAAGCATTGGCCTCGTGTACTAATGTGTTTTAGGTGTTATTATTACCCTAAGTCGTTGTATAGTTGGCGTGGTGTGGGCAGGCATGCTATGGACGTGTCTCTACCGATACTCAGTTACATCAGAACTGTTATATTTATAGTTTTACGTGTTTCACTCATCTATCTCTGCAATACCGCACTGCAAAAAAACAAACAAACACATTAATGCAAATGGCATGGTCTCTTCTCATCTCTCATATCAAATGCACGGGGAGGGCCAGTTAGTGATAAGTACATAACAGCAAACAGTGGCGTTTTGGATCATTGTTCCTGGTGATTTACAAGATGCTTAATCTCTAGTAGTGACATCTACTGTTTTTGATTGCTCCTGAAATGTCAACATCATTGCAAACAGACCATAAATCACTGTAGTCATTGTGAAGTTCTTCTGCATTTTACAATTCAGTCAACAACAGAGGAACGTTTTCACCAATCAGCTTGGGAACAAAACAATCTTTAAAGGCTTAATCATATTGAATAATGATGTTAATTCATCAGTGGTTGGATGCTGCGTTTTGCTTACTTTAAAAATAGAACAACAATTAGCTCAAATCTTGAACTAAAACTAAAACTAAAACATGAACTACATCTACTGTATAAAATACACATATTATTACAAATACCTACAGTACAGTATTTGCCTAGCAATGCACCCACTTGTTTGTTGTATCCGGTGTCTTATTATTTTCTTGTGTAATTGTGTTATTGTTGATGTCGTATCATTTTACCATTCATCCTTTGTTTCTTAAATTATTTTTTTTTAACTGTAAAGCACTTTGAACTGCAACCTATGTATAAAAAGTGCTATAAATAAAGTGTATAATTATAAATTTAATGGTTGTGCATGCAGCAAACTGTCATGATGGCACACATCCACAGTACAAAGACACTTCACTAGCCTTTGGGGGCTACAGCCCCCTTAATGCTGGCAAACATTTGTACTCCAGGCTGGAGATTTTCTTTGCCCTTTTGCCGTGCCAACTGTAGGCTGGCTTGACGAGAGGTGAATAGGGCGAAGAAGAGTAGCGAAACCAACTCATTCAGGCCCAAGGCCTCATCTCCGGTCCCCAGCCGTCTTGTGCCCTAAAGAGGCCCCGTGGTTTTATAAACTGGCCCTTTGTAATGCCCACGCCAATGACACACGTCCCCCAATCTTACATTAAATGGTGGTGTCACAATCGCAGTAGGAGAGATATGGTATAGATAGAAAAGTGTCTTTTGTTGTAGGGTATTTTGTTTGGACTAAACTGTGCTCAAGACGACAGACTGAGAGCCGCCGTCACTTCCACCGAGCGTTTTGGCTGCTTTATTGTTTCACATTGCACTCTGCTCAGATGTGTGTGTCTGTTGCCTTTCAAAACGCTGCTTTTCTCACGCGGTTGCAACCACTCCCCGTCATCTGTGGTTCTTCTTGTTGCTGCGTTTGTTTTGACAGCCCTCAAGCCTGATCTAAGAGCAAAAGTGGCGTATTCTGCCACTGTCGTGTTCTGTGTTTGGTCCCTGCTGATGTGACACCGCGTATTTCCAACAGCACAATGGTTTAAATGCGTATTAGCTCATTTTCATACAATGGAAGGTTAGTTGTGAAGACCAGAGTAAGCCATTTAAACTACAATACTGATGTACGTGACTTTGTACATGTAAAGGCATCTAAACTGCAATACACAACACATGGATGTAGCCTATGGTTCCACATTCTACAGCTACCTGCTGAGATGTTGTCCCCAAACACAGGAGTCTCTCACCAGTGATATGCAGAATATATTTTCAACAGACTTGTATTTATTTATTTAATGTATTTTGCTACAATGGCATTATTGCGCTCAAAGCCAGTTTGTTTTCTTTTTCTCTTCAAAGACACATCCACACATGCAATTAACTACTGTATGTACTGAAGGAGGTAGACAGTTTTCTTATTAATGTAGTAGATGTAGTTTAGTTGAAGACCATTTAAAAAATGCACTGTGGAGAAAATCCAACAATAAACAGTTAACATGTCATCCTTTTGGCATGTTCCAACTAACTCATTAACTGTAGTCATAATCAATTTGTTACAATTTGAATATTTACTCTATGAAGCTTTGCCATCTCATGAGATATTGCATCTAACCGGTAACTTGTGAGTGGACAAATCACATTTAATAAATATGCTATTACTTTCAATATAGTACAGTATTACTTCAAGCCAGGCATACTGTATGTTCCCGTCAAAAATAAGTATCATTTTGTTGTTTCTGACTTCATGGAAAAGGACAGCAAGGACGGAGATTAGCAGACTACTGTAGCTTAGCTAGTTTTCTGTTTGTTCAGAAATTGCTTCCAGAAACTGCATATTAATGGACAATGAGAACAGATATAAGTGCTATTAGGCTGCATTCAAGCATGGTTAGATTATGGAGAAATATAAAGATATGGAGCATAATATAAGCATATAATCAGGAATGTAAATTCAAAATAGAAGTTTGAGTTAGTCAACGTCTTCCTCATGCACCAGAGAAACATCCACGGGATCTCTAAAATGCTATAAAGAAGTTAGATGCCATCTATCAGGATTGTTGCAGCATGAGCCATTGTAGCTTGACTGTAATAGCCTGAGAAAAGACAGCCCAGGAATATGGCACTACTCATGCCCAGACAACTGGCATGTGTTGGCTTGGCTTTATTTAGCCATAAAATTACCCTGAGTTATATATATCTAATGTTGAATCCCTGGAATAACACATAACAATATGAGGCAAACTTTTCCCATACCAAAGAAAATATTTTGAGGTTTTTGTGTGATGTAAAGAAATACTGTAAATTATTAAAAATGTTCTATGCTCTGTATTAGATATTACATCCAACCATTTCAAGCCATGTTTTTTTTTTTTTCTCTGCTAAAGGTAGTGGAAGGCCAAGAGCTTTGTCATCTGTTTAATCTTGCATTGTAAAATATGTATGCTGAAAGGATTGAAATAATTCACAATCTTGTTACTTGTTAATCTTACTACAGTTTGTACACATGTCATTATATTGGCAGTAAGCTAACATGGCTAAATAATCTTTATCATCTGTGCAATTTGTAATATCTTTTTTAAAGTCTGTGCAGTGCTGGTGTGATAACTGTTGGCCATTTTGTGGTGCCACTGCCATTTAATGAATTGTTCCATTGCCTTGTGGATAACAGATTGAACAAATGCATTTGTGTGTTTGCAGCTGTCCCTGACTATCCTATCAGATAATTAACTTTTTGCAAATAGACTGTGAAGACTACCGGAGTAAGCTCTGAACAATTAGAATGACTTATCTGCAGTCTCTCCTTTTACCAGACATGCGAGAGAAAACAAACAACACAAATTCAAATTTAATACTTTTCGACCACATAAACAGATTAAATTAAGTCTTTTGGAGGAAATAATTATGAGTTACGGTGCCCATGAATTTTGGAACCTCCAATGTGACGTGCTGTGGTTTGGCACCCTCTACCTCTGCCTTCAACATCCATTCAGGGCAGATAGCCTCACACAATTCAATATGAATACTTCCTTACGTTGGTTTCCAACGCAGGATCTGATTTGCCTCAGCAGTTCCTCAGCAGTTTTAAAAGTGTAGGGACAGCTCGAACAACGCCATCTGCTCGAGTGGCCCGCTTTATTATTAAGTGACACACTGTATCTTTCCACCTCACTAATGTGTCCCACGAGAGACCGTTGCGTTTTGTGTGTGTCTGGTAGGAGCAGAGAAAATCAGGGATGGTTTAAACTCCCAACTTCAAGAACTGCAATATGCTGCCATTGGAAAAAAGAGAAGAAACACACAGCTAATGTAACACTCGCTGTAGAAGGTTTTTGCTTTGCTTTTTTGAATCCACAACAAAGATAGGCTTAATTGGATAAGAGAACCTTTAATTTACCATATTTCCCGCGAGACGCTGTGCCGCTTTAGCACACGCCAAGCATTTTGGCACTGTTCCATAAACAGGCCTTTATATTTATTTAATGGAACCTTCTAGTTTCCCATTGTCCTCTTCTAAAAGCCTCAGCCCCCAATTTATTAATGTCATTCTCCCTCTTCGCAGCGTTACTACTATCCTGCCGTCCAGATTATCCTCACAGCTGTGTGCACACGCACACACGTGCACACGCACACACACCCACACGCATCCATTTGGCATTATATGCCGTGCTGTCGGTTCACGAGGTTCGCATACCTTGGGAGCCATTTTTACTTGTCCACTTCTTTTTAGCGTGCCGGTGCATTGTACGTGGAACAAAAGCACCGGCCGTTCTTCTCGAAGCCGTTTTCTGTCATCTGCACTCAGTGGCTTCTACTCCTGCGGCGCGGTAGCCAGGAGCACGCGGATGCCACAGCGGTGCCGCCGAGCATGAGTAACACACACTGACTGGGCAGTCGAAGATGCCCTCACATAGCATACACATACCCGCTGAATATTTCACAAAGAAGATGTGCGAGACACTAGGTTTGTGTAGTTTTCTGCCTGCACTCCTGCACAAAAGCCACTATGCGGCAGAGTGGCTTTTAAAGTCACAAGGGATGAGACATGCATCGATTAGATTCACCAAACAGACCTAATATTTATGAGTGCCATTTGGTGGCTTTTTACATTTGATTGAATTAGTTTTGCATAACAACTATGTGTTTTTGCTTGGAGAACGCTATAATGAGCTGTGAGAGTTAGGTCATATGGGAGAAGGTTTATTATTTGTGAGTGAAATATTGACGGAAAGCTCGGACCTCATTGCTGCACTGTATAAAAGACTCTATGGGAAATGAAAGGACGATTCATGAGTCAATAATTAACATCCATTCAGGGGCCGTATGCTTTTTAAAGTAAACACTAATTGCAATAAGAATGTCATTTTGCAGTCAAAGTGAGATTGCAATGAAAATCAGCAAAGCATTTAAATTTGCCTTTGGTTGCTTCTGTTTGTCTGTGTGCAGACCTCTGTGTGTGTATGTGGAGTTTGTTATTCGACCGAATGTTAACACACATTTTTATAATGCAGAAAAGTGAACTGCTATACCCCAGGACAAAATATGTATTGCATATTGTTTCTGTATTTCCTCACAGCTGCATAATTTAGTTTTATGTGCAAATGTATAGACCTAAACAATGCTTTATGTGTGTGTGTATATATACACACAAACATGCACAGTTATTTATACTAGAAAGGGATCATACTTGATCATTCCCTAGAAACAGTAGTGTTTAATAAACCAGGCCTCTGTTCGCATACTCTCACTCCAACCTCAATCTGGATGCAAAATGACCTTTATGGTTTTTTTGTTTTACAGTCACAGTGGTGATATTAACCCCCGCGAGGATGATTCAAAGTTAAATATGCTTTTAGCTTCATGTTATCATTTGTCGCACTACTCATGTCTCACCATTAAGCAGCTCTCCCATGCCACCATGGACCTTGTGCTTCAATAGAAATGCATCAATAATAAAATAACTGATATGCCAGGGCTTAAAAATGTCAAATGAGGTTAATGGCGTCTTTCTTTCACCCGTATGTCCAGAAGGGAGCAGGGTATTTGTCAGGCTGCCACCCAATGTGAGGATTAATTATCGCCCTTCACAACCCCACCTCAACCCACAAGTTAAAGATTCAGAGAGGAAATGGGCCCTTTCATGCAAATGAAATTGAATATGTCAGTCAGTATAATTGTGAGAAGCAAGCCGTCTTGGATTGGTGTCTATGCAGAATAGAGGATCCAACTGAAACTGGGTTTATTAATGTTCATCCCTTCTCTCTTCGATCCATTCTCTTCAATGGCTCACTAGTTCAAACTTCAGTGGCTGGCAAAGCACTGATGTGTGTTTCTGATTGTAACTGCTCTCTTATTATACTATTTAAAAGCAATGTTTTCCTGTGTGCTGAGCCCACTTCAAACCTAGAAAAGTGATATCTTTTCAATATAAATCGACATAAGATTAAAAATTTAATGAAAAGGCAATGGATACTCTTATGCAGAAGAGTACACTACACATATTTGCAACACACTTTGAGTATACTGTCGTTTATTACATCTCAGCATTGATGGTAATTGTTCCTTAAAGCTCTCTAAACTGTTTATATATTTTTAGACCATCAATCGATAAAATAGTCTTCCATCCATTAAGTGTACCACACAGCCCTTGGACGTGGTCATTCTTTAGAGCCTCAAAATATTTAATTCAAGCAGCAAAATATAAATATGGTGTTAATCCATGTTAGTTAACATGTTAGCATGTTAAGTGTTTATCCGTGTTAAACGTCCATGGTAAGCGTTGCTGTGAAGGGCTGCCTCCCGTTCTGACACAGTTGACGATGGACATGGTTACTTAATGGCCCTGGGAGAGAGCCAGCAGAGGTCCCCTTGTGTCAGGCTTTGTGATTTTCATTTGTTTGCTAGTGACAGCACGGCACTGGATTACCAGGCTACTGTATTAATTCAGATAGATTACGGCCACCCTTCAAAGGAGGTGCAAATGTGCAGGAGAGGCAAGGGAGGCATTTCAGTTTCCTCATTTCAGCCATCAAACATTTGCTGTTTTCTCATGCGGAGGCATTTTAATATTCTTTGCTTTTCTTTGAAACGCCACAGGCTTTCAGGCTGGGATTGCCATTTGCCTACATAACCAGTGGTAAAGAGTTCAAACACCACAAGCAGTCAATATGTATTTGTAAGACGTGTGGACGCTTCCGTAAAAGACAAACCTCAACCGTGCACACATCACTGAAAAACCAGAGAATTCCTTCAGCCTCTTTACTGGAAGCTGCTGTGTGAAGTCTACCAAAATGGATGTTTGTCAGCAGCAGACTTAAAATGGGAGTATGATGGCGACATCAGCGGCCATGTCTGTAAAAACACCATTACTGCCTTGTCACACCTCAATCACTCCCCATTGTGAGGTGACTTTCTTCCCCCGCTCCTCTCCTCCACCGCTGATGCGTTGCAGTCGATCACCGCTGGCGTAAGGAGAGACGCACCAGTCTATAATGGATGGTCCCGGAGTGAAAACGGCCTTCCAACAGCATATCAATTACCCATCAGGCCCCTCTCGGCTCCATGCCAGCGATCTGCCCACTCCCCCGGCCAAGTCGATGAGATGAGTTTCAAATGCGTATAATGGCGGATTTTCTTTTTTTTTTCTCTCCTTTTATTTTTTTCCAACAGACAAATTACTAAGCGTCGACTCTGTTGCACACCTGTCAGATTTGTCAGCCAATGAGAGCGGCTCAGTGATGTGTGTGTGTGTGTGTGTGTGTGTGTGTGTGTGTGTGTGCGCCTGCATGCTCAGGTGATTTCCTGAACTCATTTTTGCCCAGCGTAAGCCCAGCTGCTCCGCTGTTTATCTGTCCGCCCTTTTGATTGCCCACAAATCTTATGTAGCCTCACCATGAATCCAGCAGGTTAATTTGTCCCTCGCGATGGGCACTGTTGGGCAGCGTAATTTGGGAGGGGGAAATCAGCGCATGAGACCTCTGCTTCACAAACACACACATGCACGTTAACACACAAGGTGAGTCAGATGGCTGGCATTACTGCAGCTGTGTGGCCCATAATGGCCCGCTGCCGTGATTGAAAACAGTAGCCCCACAATGGCACAGATGGAGTTACACCTTCCGCTCAAACTGGCTATTTAGCATCAGGAATTTCTTTCCTCTTATATTTATTAATTTGATTATTATATTGTAAATGTTTTTTTGGATAAGGGGGTGTGACTCCACTCTGGACTTTGGGCTGAACACATTATCCATTTAATAAAAAGAAGTAAACAGATGATAAACCTATAGTTACCGCTTAGAATGGTATGGGGATTTGAATTGTCTGCTGTGGAATACATAATGTGAGATGTTGGTGTCCATTGTATGCAGACAACATAAACACTGTTGTTTGTTCTCTACAGCGACTCCCTTGCATTTCTAACGTTGCTTTTGTCATTTTCCTTACACTTGAGTTGCCACGCTGAATTAAGGGCCCATTAGGACCTCTATAGCTTGAATGGCCAATCGGAGAACTGCAGTTGTGCCACTAGTCTTGTGTGGTGCCTAAATAGATATTTTTCTGGGGTTTAGCGATCGTTGCTTTAGTGAGGAGTCGAGCAGAGCCAAACAGTCAGAGCCCGTGAACTTTAGAGAGAACGAGAGTAATCAAAGCGATTGAGCCAATATAAATGTTTATCACCTTTTTAAATAAAATGTTTGAGTAAATATAAAGTATATTATATTTGAACAAATTATAAATTCCATCAGAAAAAAATATTTGTTTGGCATAAAAAAAAATGTCGATGTTATTGAAAATCAGTATTATCCCAGGGTAGCCTGTGCCTACCCTGCCTACCCTGACCGCACGTCCCTGGTGCAAACACACGTCTGTTAACCAATGACCACATACCTGCAATGTGTACCTGCTTTCAGTGCTTCGATAACACAGACAGACTTGTCTGTCAGTATCCTGCTCAGTACCTGACGTGTTCTCCTGGTCTGCTCTTCTCTTCCTCCAGCACCACCAAAGTTCCTAAGAACCCCCAATGACCAAACGGGTGTGCAGGGAGGTGTGGCATCCTTCATCTGCCAAGCCACGGGCGATCCACGGCCGAAGATCGTGTGGAACAAGAAGGGGAAGAAAGTCAGCAACCAGAGATTTGAGGTATTAGGTCTATTGTTCTGATGTAAAATGCTCGACAAATGGGAATGCTCCAGCTACTGGCTGAACCCTCACATGCCCTCCCTGCCCGACCCCATTGCACCAAGCTTGCCACCATGCATTAGCAGGCTCCAGTAATCCCGTTGGTCAGCCGTTGGAGCACGCTTGCGTTTTAATGAGCAAGTGCACAAAGATGCAGGGACAGATTTGCAATTAAAGGAAAAGACACTGGCATGACCCAGATGCCTACATTGGCGTCGCACCACATGGTGCTCCAGCCTCTATGCAAAATCAAAGGGAAAGTAGCTCTCTGGGTTCCAAAAATGCTTCTGCTTTGTGGCCTCTATATCTGAATGCATGCCCTTTGCCTGCTTTATTTGGAATGCAGCTTTAATGTGCGCCCGGGCATAATCTATGAGGAATAACATCATTGCAGAACACTGATAAGATTTCTATTAATTTGTGTCAGCTCTTTACACTGCCATAGTGTCACTTATTTCCCCCCCCCCCCCCTTTCCCCATTTAGCCGCGAAAGGCTTAGCAGTGCTTGTGGCCGTCTTTTCCCGCTTCTTTTTCTTTGGCATGCCATGCCCACGGAAAGCCAATCTTATCAGAGTTCATTGCTTTTGCACGCTGAATGCTAACGCGCTGAATGCTAACATGCTTCCTCATCGCTGCCGTGCCCTTGTGGGGGGAGGGGGGGGGGGGGGGGAAATGCCGCCTGCCCCCATTACTACAGGCCTCAAACACATAGGTACTTCATTCCTTTAGCCTCACCACCCCCTCTCTCATCTTTCTCCACCGAGCATCACTAATAAGAAGGAGCTCTTATTTTGCCATTACCTGCTGTCAGCTTGAATGCCAAACCCTCCTCCTGCTTGCCCACTGAAATATTCAAATGTGCCGTGAACTAACACATGATGGAATCTACTGTGAAATGTTAGGATGTTAAAGGAGATGTATACAGGCCCCTGTGAAAGTGCGAGTGCATGTGGATACACGTGTGCGTGCACGTGCGTGTGTGTAAAGCAGGGGCCCTAGTTCCGTTTTTTATTCAAGTCTACCTCTGCTCAAAAGACATTGAGTCATGACACAGGGCTTTTCAAAAAAAGATCAGTGAGTATACGACATGTAGCATGCAAATATAGCTGTCTTCAGCTACAACGAACACCTGTTTGTGAGCGTCTTATCTGTCGTCCGTCGTATATACAGTCGCTCCTGTCTTTATGTGCCACTTTGTCACCTCATGGTGCGACGATTGTCTGTAAACGTTGATCAAGCCACATTTAACTGTTTGTGCGTGTTTCTGTCCCATTACTAATGCCTCAGTGTGCCTCATTATTTTCAAGGGATAGAATGTTAACTTTAAGAGTGGGCCAGTACGACATTGTTTACAATATGATGAAGTAAACTTCATTCTGACCATGATAGCATTACCCATTCTTAAAGTTAGTCGGCAATGT
>JAODVN010000010.1:216560-227766 GCA_025434125.1 Chologaster cornuta
GAAGAGGCGTGTCATCCAAGACATCCCCTCCACATCCAAAGCTTTTAGCATTTCTCCTATATAACATTTACCAAAATAAGTGTACTTCGTTTTTTGTGATAGAATTACATTTTATGTAGAAATTTCATTATAATATTAACTTGTGGCATATATCATGCTTATCAGGACATTTTAAAATAATACATTTTCTGGGTCAGCTGTATGGCTGGCAGAGGGGTATATATGGGGACTGTGTGGCCCTTCCTATGGCTGGCTGAGATCTTCTTGTGGCTAATTGTAGGGCTCATACAGCTGACTATGAGTCTCTTATACAGCTATCTGTGGGGCTCTTCTTATGGCTGGCTGTAGGGCTCATACAGCTGACTGTGTGGCTTTTCCTACAGCAGGCTGTGGTGAGACTCTTATGGCAGGCTGTGGAGCTCTTTGTATGGCTAATTGTAGGGCTCAAAAAGCTGGCTGTGGGGCTCTTCCTACAGCAGGCTGTGGGGCTCTTCCTACAGCAGGCTGTGGTGATACTCTTATGGCTGGCTGTGTGGCCCTTCCTGTGGCTGCCTGTGGGAATGTTTCAGCAGATGTTAGTGGGATTTCACCCTCCAGCTGTCTGTGGGGTTCCTTTAGTGGCTGACTCGGTGGTCACTCATAATTTATTTCTGTAGGATCATCATTATCTGAAATATACTTATTTTCCACTGCAATCTTCTGTTAGCTTCTATTCCATGTACATCCATTACCTCCAAGGCCATCCAAGTAGATAATATTTTGCTCAATCTTTTGCTCATAGTGCTGGTGAAGGATTCTAGTTGAAGTGATGGCTTCTCTGCTTGGATTGCTTGGACATACATTTTTTAATTGACATTTCTTCACATAAAAAAAGGCAAGGCCATGAAGTTTCATGTTGAAATACATTATTCTTGAATTATTAAGTGAATATATGAATACATTTCATATCAATTTGACCAAATGAGCATAATAAGTCAATATTGACCTATTAATCAAATAAGCAAGCATTCAAAACAGACTAAGCAAACCAACTGTTCACATAGATATTGAAGATAGAAATAGGCTTTCTGAGGACGATCGCTCGTGTTGCACAATGCAGCTTTGCCTGTGGTCTTGAAAACCCTCATACTGCTTCACATGGATTTTCTTGTGGGTGATTGGTCAATTTTATTTGACCATATAAGAGAACCAAGTTCAAATTTGCAATGGTAAAGGGGTCCAATCGGCATCATTTTTAAGTTAAAAAAAGACTGTTGGAGAGGACATTTTGTTTTATGGCTATAAGTATTAGCAGCTGTTTCCCTCCCTGTCTTGAGGAAGTGCTTGTTCTCCAGTACAGGTAGAGCCCCTGATTTGACAGGAGACTGGGCTCGGCCTACACATTGGCCTCAGCTGAGGCTGTACTGTGCTCTATGCTTTTCCAGACTTGCCATGACCTTGTGCTTTTGGAACAGTGTTAGTGTTTCCATAATGATTAGTTATATTTATTCAGCGTTAAAAGATAAGTCCTGGTAATTGTAGGGCAGGAAGCCCTTCATTTTTCACTAACCCTTTTCACTTGTTAATTTTAGGGAGCTATGTAAGACATACATTTATTGTGTGGGTTATGTTAGACTCAGGTACTTTCCTTGATGTATATAACATGATTTAAAACAAACAATATTTGTTTTTGGACTGCATTAGTTGAGGCATTGGTATTGCTTTGGAGTGGGGAGCGGGGAAAGGAGTGCTGTTATGTTATACCCTTGTTTCGCCTGGGCCGGTGTGCACCATTTGACTCCACATACAGAATGACTTCTCTGACCATTACATCACCCTAATGCCCTCTTTTGCTGTGACATTGCCGGGACTTGGTTTTAATTTACAGGACTTTACAAAGAATGTCAATGGGATGTTTCAAAAGAGATGTTAGGCTAGAAAGCGGATGTGGTTTCTAGCTTACTGAGCACACAGTGCCTCCACTGGCCAAGGGAATTTCCATTTGGCATAGCTGTTCGGTCTTGGGAAGCTGTAGCCTAGCTGTGGTAAGACCGTATGTGCCACTCTGTTTGGAACCAGGAGCCTTTGGACATAATATACTAAAACTGTGGTGGACCTACTGTCAGGAAACTTCACAATTTTATTTCTTAATCAATATTAAATCCTGAGGCCTTGCCAACGGGCTTAGCACACTCTTCTGACTGCTTGCATGTACAAGCACACAGACAATCTGCTTAAGTTCTGATTGGAGAAGCATAGATGAGCTGAACATTGTGTACATTTTGACGCAGCTTACTGTAGAAAACAATGATTTATTGAACACACGGTTCTGAGCCTCGTGTGGGCAAAGTCAGTAAGACAGCGGCAGGAGATGCAGGGAGAGGCTCGATCAATAAATGTACAATCAATGTACAAGCAATGTTAGCTGTGTTAAATTAGCCTGTAGTTTCTCAGCCTTATCAGGTAGCACAGTAACTTAATGAAAGAGTCTGTTTGAATATTAATGTGCACTGCAGGTTAAATTGCTAAGCTTTTCTTGAATAGGTCTTTTTAACATGTGTCAGTCCAGATGCCTTGTGGCTTATTAATGAAATGCATTGCAGGTGAATTGTTCAGATATTGTTTCCCCGTTATTCTGACACCTACAGGCCATATTGATGGTTGTTTTAATTGCAAAAATAAATGTATATTAGATTCAAGAAAGGTCAAGTGATCACACACTATAGTTTAGCATAGCACCCAATGTAGTAGTAGCCAAGTATTGATTGATGCAGAATAGGTTTTAAACAGTCCTGTTGGACAATACCACTGCTGTAGAGTTAACACGCTTATGAAATAACATTGAGGTGCTCTTCACCATTGAGATTGTACAGCATTTCAACTTAAGACTACATTGCAAAGTGCAAAGTGTTTTCACAAGATTCCTTACATGTATTTGATCAGTCTGATCTGTCTAGAGACTATTACATTGCATATGTTGAGATACTGTACACTGGCACCCAATGAATGTTGACAAACTTAACATATTTAGTTAATTAAATGACAGTGACATATATACATAACATATATATTTTTCATGCAAAGAAGGTCAAAATGAACTCAAATGCAGATTTAACAACAAACAATCCTTTAGTATTGTATTATTCTATTAATTATATTATGTTTTTCAATATGTTTTATTATATTAACTTGGAGTGTTAGTGTGTCTCTTTGTTTCCTTTTTATCTATTGTCTATTGTCTATCTATTGTATATTGTCTATTATCTATGGTTTTTGGTGATGACAAGGTCACGTTCCCGTGGCAACTGACGTGTGACTGAACTAACAGCATCTAGATACAAACAGGAACTCAGATGGGCAGAGGGAGATATATTTCAGTAGATGATGGATAACATTTAGTTGTATGAATATGGATATTATCTGAAAGAGACATGTATTATTAACTACTAGTTGGGATAAACATCTGGCACTTCCTCCACTGATTTGTTGTCCAGTAATTCATAAATGAACTGTGCAAATCTACAAAGTACACCATTTTAGCAGGACCACCAAAATGGATGTAATCTAACAGTATCTACAATGTAAACGTGGCCTGGCTGGGCTCTGTGGCCCAGCCGGTCACAGCCTAAACAAGCAATGTGGCACCCTTCTCTCCATGTGGGCCCACCACTCGTGGGAGGAATCAGAGACTGGCCTAGGTCTAGGGATGTGGAACGTCATCTTTCTGTGGGGAAAGGAGCCGGAACTTTTGCGGGAGGTGGAGCACTGCCATTTTGATCTGGTGAGGCTTACCTCTTAGCTATTATTTCTGTTCTCTTGGATAGGATATGGACTTTATTGTAGTTGCCCAGGGTGTGAGGTGGCTGTGGGGATACTAACAAGCCTCCAACTGAGCACCGCTATGTTGGAGTTTACCCTGGTAGATGAGAGGGTCGCCTTTCTGCGCCTATAGGTTGTGGGGGACAAATCTGACTTTTGTCAGGGCATATGCACGGAATAGCAGTTCGGAGTATTCGGCCTTCCTGGAGACCCTGAAGGGACTCCATAGTTCTGCTGGGAGACTTCAATGCACACGTGGGCAATGATGGGACATCTGGAATGGTGTGATTGATAGAAACGGTCTCCCTGATCTAAACCAGAGCGGGCGTTTGCTGTTAGATTTCTGTGATTGTATTCTTATCTCAGGCCGCATTATTTGGACACTCGGCTGAAGAGAGGGGCGAAGCTGGCTATCGACCACCATGTGGTGGTGAGTTTGGTCACAGGGTTAGGGAAGATCCTGGACAGACATGGTAAGCTAAAACGGGTAGTGAACGGGGAACGTCTGGATGAGGCTCCGTGAGATCTTCCACGCAAACCTCTGGCGGAGCTTCTCTGGCATCACAATGGAGATTGGGGACATTGAAAGGGCAATGTTCAAAGCTTCCATTGCTAAAGTTGTGTAAGAGAGCTGTGGTCTCAAGGTGCCTCAAGGGAGGATAACCCTCAAATATTTTGGTGGACACCGTTGGTCAGGTAAGCCGTTTAACTGAAGAAGGAGGCCTTTCCGGATATGTTGTCCCGGAAGATTCTTAGGCGGTTTTAAGGTACCGACAGGCCTGACAGGCCCGAAAGGTTTTGGCTACTACAACATACAGTGTACAATTACATAAATTACAACTACTGTACACATCCTTTCTATGTTGACTGAATATAATGCTTTTGCTTCAGTCAAAAACAATAACATATTTCATATAGAAGGTGTGTATCTTCTTCCTCAACAATTGACTTATGTCAAAGCAGCAACTGACCTTGTGTGACGCGCTCAACAATTGGCAAGATCATATATTTTCCACCCTATTGCTTTGTTGTTGAGAACATAAGGACATAACCAAAAAGAGCCTGTACCACCAAATAGAAATATTAGATATTTCTGTTGCCTGCAAACAATAGTTTATTTAAGAAAATAAATGGAGCCCCAATAATGCCACAAACAACCATACACAGGTGAAAGTGTGGTTTGGAGTATAAATAGTAGCTTTGCAGAAACATTGAATGCATATGACACAAAAAACAACTAAACCAAATCTGAGATCCAATGTGGAGAGAAATATAACATTAGAAATGACTTCCACTCTTACGGACCATAAACATGAGCGCAAACTCAGATCAATGAGATTCCATTACCGTCCTATCTCATTTCCCAGAGCTAAGTTGAAAATGGGCTGGAGATGGATCGTGTCATTACCAATTCCAGCAGATCTACGGGAGTAATAGAACTTATGTGTGTGTGTGAGTGTGTGTGTCTCCTATCTGTACCCATTGCCGATGAATAGGTTTTTTAGTGACAGGAGAGGAAGGTGAGCACGAGTTCATTGTTTTTCCATGCTATCCAGACCCTTAAGACACTGTCCATATACGCAGAACATGGAGGCAAAAATCTTATGCTGCTGCCTGTAGATTTTGAATTCATACGCCGTTATCTGTTAATGGAGATTTTGTACAATATAATGTTTTGGAGTAAATAGGTTTTGGTATGTAAGAGTATTATTTAATTTGTATTAATGCACAGATATGACCCCAGTCATGCCTTTGTGATATTTGTGGAACTACCTGTCATTCACCATTTCATGACAAAACAAAAACAAAGTGGCTGTGATTTTGACTTCTCAAAATAACACAAATCTTTTTGCGAGCTCAGTGTGATGTGTTTATCATGTGTTGCAATATTGCATATCAGACCACAGGTCATATCAGACCATAGCAGCCTGTCATATTATAGGGCAAAATATGTAGTTTGTCGAGTGTTAATCGCATAGATAAGTAGAAACGTTGGCTGATTGGGTTTGCACTCTGTCAGAAGTTATTGTGGGCTCAAATCACCCCTAGCATTATAGGAGGCGCAGGGATGGAACATTTTTCTGTGATTTAAAATACGTACAGTTGCTGCTCATTTGCAAATGAAGCTGGGTTGGCAATTACATTGATTCAAGCATCATTAGTTGACATTGACTCACAGTAATTACTGTTTAGCATTAGGGAGATTTTGCTGGGTGCAGAACAGATTCATTTATGGGTCAGACTGGATGATACTGTGTCTCCCTCTTATTACCATGAGCATTGCACTGTAATGACAAATGGGGGAAAAGTACAACGTTTACTAACTCTAAGCTGACACATGCTGGGCTCTCATATGAACTTTTAAAATAGTTTTGAACTATACAAATGACATAAATCAGCAAAGGTAAAGATGTACATTAAATGCCAAATATGTTCTTAGCTCTTGAGAGATCTGTAGTCAAGACCACCTTTGTGGAGACCAAGACCAGTCACAGGCCTGGACAGTCCAAAGACATTCAAGTCTAAGTCAAGACCGCGTCCAGAGGTTCCGAGTCCAAGTCAAGTTTGAGTTCAAATAAGACTCTAATTCAAACAGGGCTCGACATTATGCGTGGTCAATGATAGACTACTTATTTTTTAATATCACTTTTAGTAGGTTAGTGTATCACTATTATTTATGTAGATTAAAATGTAATATTATTTAACTGTGCCCGCTTTTTTCCCCGATCCATTCCTACTCTTCAACATGTGCTTTGACGTGCAGGGTACTGTAACGTGGTGTAGGCAGGAAATGTTTTTCAACTCCCTTCTCCATAACAGAAATACTCCTACAAATTTAATTACAGAGGTGAGTAATTATCTATGGACTAAATGGACTAAAGTCAATGGCTGGATTCGGTCAAGTCCAATTACAATATTTGTGTCCAACGGCCGAGTCCGATCAGAATCCAAATACCATCGAGTCCAAGACAAGACCAAGCCATTGAAAAGGCGTCTTGAGTCCGATAACGAGTCCTAGACTCGAGTACTACAGCTCTAGTACAAACATGCTCTTATTTCAAACACACAAACTGCTTGTCAAATGAATTATAACCAGTCAAAAAGTTTAAGAATGCAATAACAATCCCAGGTGAAAATCGTATATACTTTAGTTGTGCTTTTCTTCATTAAACCTAGCATATTTTGTTTGTACTATACTAAGTGCATACTAAGTGTGTTATTTTCAACTTCAAGTATGCTATGTTCTTTTAGAAATAATAAAGTTCAATTTTAAGATACTTGAAATGTAATTAGTTAAAATGGTACAACTTTAAGTATATGTATTCTAATTGAAAGGTATTACTTTGAAATACAATTGAAATACACATGTATTTTTAGACACTCTCAGGGTAATCTTTGAGTGTCATTCATATCAATGTGTTCCATGGACACTTTAAATATTATAGTAATAGTTAGTTAATTAGTAAGTTATTACTAGTTTACTCAAAGAGCCACTATTAGTACAATAAATAGATGTTTAATTTTGTTTTTTAAATATGGCAATAGCCTATTTTTAGTGTAGTATAATAAAAACCTGTTGAACAAAATATTTTAACAAAATATTTTATGAGGTACATTGCATACTGTACAAAATAAATTCATTTACATTTGCAGAATTTAGCTGGTGTGATACTTACAGTTCACAAACTATTTCTCTATTGTTTTATTTAACCCCAACTTTCTCTTAATTATTACTATTGTGTGCGTGTCATGTTTATTAACTAACTTTATTATGTTATTTTAAATCAATTCATGATTGTTTTATTATAAACCCTTGTGTCAGTGTAGTTACAGAACATGAGTCACTAGCCAGTAAAAGTAACCCTTCAGTTAAGACTGAAATAAATGAATGCATTTAAGACATTAATAATAATACAGTATTTTGAATACTTTTTTATTTTATGCCGCTCAAAGCTACGGCGGTTCAGCATTTGATATGGATACGGGCCATATAGTTTGGTGGTGCCCCAGAACTATGAGTTAGTAAACAATAACTATTATGATTAATTAATGTTGTAGGGTTGAAGTAAGCCAGGTTATCGAGCCATTGTGAGACCATATCAGATCCACACACCCTCTTACACACACATGGGGTGCATTTAGGTTAACAAGCATGTTTGACCTGAAGGAAAAGTTTCCTAAAATTTGAAACACATACTAAATTCTACAGCTTGGCACACCACAAATTTGTTTGTAAGCTTTGCTGACTGATTTAATTAGCCTTTAAACAGAAAGCTCTTTATCCTTTGTTCATTACATTTATTATATTCATTATTTATTATACATTTAGTAAAGTCACAAAATGCCTTCTGAACACATTCCCAGTTTATCTAATAAAATATGAAGGCATTAATGATGCCATTGTCATATTATTGAGATACCATGGATTTTCACTTGTGTCATTAAGCAAACACCACAGCCTAATATCACCACACACTACTATATATATATGTTTATTTCTTGACCAAAGTGCTAAGACTATTAGGATATTGTTGCTTCTGCATTCTGTGATGAAATGCCATATAAACCATGTTATGGGCTTGGATGAATAAGCTTTACCTGTGGCTGAATAACTGCAGCCAATTCTGGCGGGCTAATGCCTATTCAGGGGAAGAAATGTGCCAACATGTTGGATGCATGCATGTGTACACACATGCACACGCATGCACGCACACACGCACACACAGCAGTGAAACACATGGACAATGTAACTAAACAGGATATAAACTGTTGTTAGTAAAGCAAAGGGTGTGGGGAGAGTTTGGAAAGAAAGCCAGATTAGACGGTGGTACTTTTGATGAGCAGTGCTGCCCATATTTATGATTAAAAATCGGCCGCTTCTCTCTGCCAATAAGCTCTTATCTGTGCTGCATGCATATAAGTCTGATAGGGCCCCTAGCCATAGGGAAAGATAACACAAAATAATTAGTTAACATTCTGCTTTGAGCAGACCAAATTTTTATACAGGGGGGGGATCGGAGGATACAGTGTAGAAGTAAGATAGGAAGGGAGAGTCGGTTTTACGTGCATTTTATTCATATGTTAAATGTTTCTATTTGTGTGTGTTTGTCAAGGCTGACATTATTTCCCCCGGGGCGTGTGCAGACTCTCGTTTTGTGAGATAAGTGCATTGAAAATCTGCACTTACACCTTCCCTGCCTGCTGACGTCATTCTCAAATAGCTCAAATTGATGGAGCATTTATTGGGGGTTCTATAATTAGAAATATAGTTTAACCATCCTAGATTCAGTGTTTTACTTTTGGAACTCCGCCTTCTTAGAATAAGCAACCTGTCACGCTTGCGGTGGCGTGGCGTGCAAACAAAACCAAACACAAAACACGAAGTCCAGGGCACTACGAGCCGCACTGCTTGTCCTTTAATTAACTTATAAACACAATTGAAAATAACAACAAACACGAACACAGAAAGCCACTCGCCGTGTGCAGTGTCTAGCTGCGGCGTAGGACGCCCAGCAGAGGAGATTGCCGGTGTTCCTGCTGCATCTGCTGCGGCTCCTCGAGCCCAGCGGCGTAGACGTGGTGTGATGGACCCTTGGCGAGCGGCGACTCCCTGACGCCAGGCGGCTCTGGCGGACCCTCGGCGAGCGGCGACTCCCTGAAGCCAGGCTATCTCCAGGCTTCTTTAATGTGCCAAGAAGACCATTTCATTATCTGGTCGGTGTGAGAGTAACGTGGTGTGGAGTCTTTCCTCCCAGCTGTAAAATCTGTTTTTTAGACATGTTACTTGTGCCATTTTAGCCGCCAGTGCCTAACAGCTGAAATGTCACTGGTCAGCTTCGCAATGATATCTTTCTCCCTATAGGATTCTATTGCAAAGCTGTGCAGAGCAAACCACTTTCTTTAAACCCACTCGCATATTACCTATGGAGCATTTTGTTCAAAAATATCCCAGCACTTTTGTAACATTTTTTTTGAAGTCCCAGAAAGGATTACTTTCAAAACGACATCTCTAAGCTCTTACAGTATCTGTGTATATACCACCTTCTCCTTGCCAATGCTCTAAGGATTCTGAATACATATTCAGTGCACGTCTTATAGGTAGGGTAGGTCTCTGCACTTATAGACCCACACTTGTGAAGCTATGTTACTTCAGCATGTATGTTTTCACTTAAATAACTTTTGTTCTCTTTGTATTTAGCCATCACTTTCTCCTCACATTTGGCATGGATTTGAAATATTTGAATTGCATTTTTTGCTAATGCTCTGAATATTTTAAATGTTAATGTTTGCATAAATAGAAGGAAAAATGCACAAAAATAAAATGAGCATTGCTAGATATACTAGATACCTTAAAATAAAAGTCAACAAACAAATAACATCAACCATTTAACATTGGCTTAAAAGATCAGTGGAACATCAGATGGTTTAGTGATGAGACACCATCACCATAACAATAAACATCAATAATCAAGCAAATAATCAGATTTTGCTGGTGGTGAATGAATCACAAAAACATGGACTGATTGGGAATAACAGAACATGTAATGCATTTAATGCATTTAAGCGATCTATTGAGTTATGGTGACATGGCTTCAACTGAAGTATTTCACTCCAGATTTGGAAGGTTAAACGTTAAAAAGGGTTACAGGGTTACACATTTTCCATTTACAAATTACACACCTTTCTAGACTTACATTTCTAGACTTGGCGATATATTTTACAAATCAATTAACACCTACTGATATACACACAAATAAATATATATTGCTACACTTCCAGTTCCAGTGAATCCACCAATATGTGTGAACCATATTTCATTTAATTCCTTGGATTTTTACCATGGCCTTTATTATAGTAAATTTAAATTATCTTTCTGCCAGTGCATGTAAAACTAAGCAGCCAATGCTCAGAGTTCTACAAACTTGTATTGTAGCTATGTACTGTAAGTAGAGAAGAGTTCAGATTACACACATGGGTGTAGGTTTTCTTTGAGGATCAGGTGGGACATATTCATGTATTAAATCCTGGAGTTGAATAGCTTATGTTATCACACAGTAATACACATTTTGCCTGTGCTGAATGTCTGCTGCAAATTCAATGAAAGACATACTTTTATATTTAAAGAAATGGAATATGGGCAATTAGCCTCGCGAGACCATTCCGTTTTACACCAGTAAATCAAGTGTGTGGCCAATCAGCATCGTAATGTTAGCTATTGATTTAGGTATGATGACGGTGACTTGAAACCACTTGATAAAACATAGTTGAGCCCTCCAGAAAGTAACGTAGGTGATGCAATATACTTTTATTAGAATGTATTAGATGAGCAATGGAAAATTAGTTTTCCCTCTTCTCCTGATCTTCCTTTTGCAAGAGTGGATTAAAAACAGGCTTTGCTGGTTCACAC
>JAODVN010000010.1:237883-248942 GCA_025434125.1 Chologaster cornuta
CATACATACACACATACACATCGTAGTTACCCTATACAAACACAAACAGTTGTATACAAACAAATATACTGTACTAACCACACTTAACAAAGCGCAGTGGCGATAAAAGATATGGCTGAATAAATGAGAAAAGTGAATAACGGGAGCTCCCGTTAAATAGAGCATTTCTTGACATTCAGAGAGAGTAAATGCCTGAAGCCATGTAGCTCTGTTCTCTAACAGACTGGCCGACCATTCAGTGCTTCTGTTTTGTTTCATCGATTATGGACCCAATGCATTATGACCACTGTGGCAAGAAGTGCAAGGCACAATCATCATTAGCTACTCCGTAATTTAAAAGCAGGCCAAATTGTCAAGTAGATTGGCACAAATTATTTTCCACCGCTAACATTCTTACATACGGCCGTTTTGTAGCGAGACTTCTCTGTTGTGTTATTTATTCGCAGACGCAATTCACAACATGATAATAATAATTAACTGAGGTTATTAATTTTTAATGAGACACCTAAATGGTGTGCCCCAAGGGCCTATAACCCCTAGTTTTAATTAATATGCGGTGGTTGCACATTAGGCTTTCAATTAGAGTAGGAGGGGGGGGGGGATAGCCAGGCAATCATCAAGCACTTTTAATCCATATGTTCATCAAGGGTCAGAGTCATGCCTTTTTAATCAAGCACTCTAGACCTCAAAGAGTGAAAACACACATCTATCAGTCATTCACTAAGACCAGCCAGAGTGATTGTGGACTTCAACAAAGTGCTCTCTTTAATGAGCTTGGCTTTAGACAGTAACACGGCATGAAATAGCGGGGGGGCTTTCAGGGAGTGGGGGCTCCGACAACAGGAACAGCGGAGGGTGAAGAAAAGGAAATACTATTCTTCAAGTGGAGCTGGAAGGGGGTGGTAGGATTAATGAGATAGAAATTAGCCCCCCATTTGTTCAAATGCTGACAGCAGAAGCACCACTTTGACAGGGGACACCGTCAAGTCCAACAAGCACAAATAAACACTCCCCCCGCTTTACCACCCAAACGAATGGCTTCACTGTGCCAAGGCATGGAATAATCTGTTGGCTTGGTGCGTACGACTTGCTGCCAGTCGTGGAAAATGGGATTCCTGCGGCAAGTCTTCGGCAAATGCACGTCGGGCAGCGTTAGCTCATCTTGTAAAACAACATCTTCAAAGCTGTGTTAACTGCCGTGTTTGCTGAGTATTGTTGATCTCTGATGGCTGCATGAAGAGAAGACCTAGTTTCCCCTAAATGCGTGTGTATTGGGCGGCAGTGGCGCAGTGGGTACAGCAGGGCGACAGGTGATCCAGATTTGGTTCGAACCCCGCTAACTCCTCACAAAATGTCGAGGTGTCCCTGAGCAGGACACCTGTATGAATGTGAAGGGTTGAATGTAAGGCTAAACTATACAGCACTTTGAGTGGCCATCAGTTTAGAAAAGCACTATATAAAGTACACAATTCTGTACATTCAGTCTATTTACATAAACAAGATAATATTGACAAGAAAAATATATGTAAAACTGTTTTTTTTTATGGTGTGACCATGAGTAAAGAATCTATTGTAAACTCAATCCAAATCACAGGCATCTGTTAAGCATTATACCAAGATCTGATCTCCTCTTTCCCAAACACACAAGGGAACATATTTCATTGAAGGACTTATTCATTCCGTGCTATCTCCTAGTGTGCCAGTACGTGGTCACTGGCAAACATGTAGGCTACACACACTTAGACAAGCCTCAGCTGCATCATTAACTATCCCAAGAGTCCTGGGGAGATGTGTTCTGCTTCTGAATAACTGTAATTTTCTCAGGTGCTACCGTGGAACTCTGATATCATTTAAATATCACAACTAAATCAAATTGGAACAGCGCACACTTTAGTGTCAGAGGTGTGCGGACTTCCTGCTCTGATCTTATGGCTAAGTTAGTGCTTGGAAAACGGGACTAAATGTCACACTGCTTCACACATTCACAAATGTTAAGGTACGAAATCAGTGGCATGCTATCATTAAAGGCCCTTGATTTAAAGGTCCTGAAATTAGTGTTACAAACACACAGATGTTTTTGTTTTGGCGTGTGCACACCCTTCCCCCGTGGCTGTCATTAGTGTGCTCCTCCCCCAATAAGGCGATGATTGGCTCAGGCCCATTTACCCATTTCTGCCCATGGCGTGTGTAAGTGAGTGTTCTGTACCTTTTTTAATGTAGTAGCTGTCATAAGGTTAAGACAACAGTATGACAAAATATGATGCAAGGAGAGGCAGCTGTTTTGTGTACTGTATGGAGCCTTGCATTAACTGTAATAGGAATAAACGTGCGTCAACCAACAGAAACATAAACTGAGAGCTGGACATAAGAAACAAACACAATGTTATGCAGCGATAGCCAACGATGAACAAATCCTGAAACGGCACAAGCGAGTGCTTGATTGTGCATCCAATTTGCGGTTGCTGGGTGTGTGAGAGGCCAGAGCACCAGAGATCTGCATGGTAACAATATAAGCCCTGCACATTCTGATTTCATTTATTTCCATACCAACACAGACAGACAGATAGATCGATCGATAGGGGCGTCGGTGGCGGGCTAATTCACACCAGCAATTACACGCTGCCGTAATCACAGCATCCAGTGACAACATAATCATAGCACAATCAGGTAGCAAATCAGTGTGCAATTTGCAAAGTACCTCTAGAACTTGGAGGGGCTTGGTGAAATTTGTGTGTGGCAGGCTGGAAAAAGCTTTAATTACCCTAATGAGGGGGTGATGGGCGAAGGAAACGGCGACCCCAGTGTGGTTACACGCAACTTGTGCGAGAAGCCGAGGCTGCTTTAAGGCTCTGCGCACACCTAGATAACAAAAATATATAAAAGACAGAAAACTGGTAGGGGTTGGTAGACAGCACAACCACAACAAGCAGGTGTCAAATTGGGCTTTGATTGAGAAGACAGGAAACGGCAGATGCACAACTCGTTGTTGGTAATTCGTCCTGTGATTTCCCACCCCCTCGCCCAGCCCCCGCTACTTCTGAGAAACTGTGCGTACATGAAACCTCTCATCTATGTGATTGTGTGTGCTTGTGCTCACATTTTGCAAGTATGTGTGTATTTAATAGGTGTGATAATGAGTTGGCTGAACCTCCTTTTTTGTTCCTATGGTGGCTGATTATCTTGCCAGGTTCTGGCTGCTAGCCAAGCTGTGCAGATATTGATACGTTTAGTGTATTTTATGGAATGAGGGGAATTTCTAATATATTCACGCATGGGGAAAGCAAAAAAATAGAAATCCACAGAGCGATGGGCAAAAATAACTGAAACCGCTCGCATCATTTCAGCTTGTTCGCCTAAAATAAAAAATACCTTTGGGTTATGTTATTAAACTTAGAAATGAACAACAAGGAAACTGAATTAATCTCCACCAAGAAGGAAAGCCAGATAATTCCAGTTGAGCAAATTGAATTGGAATATAAATGTTAAGAAATGATGCATATGCTGGCCCTGGGAGTATGAGCTGTGAATTCAGCCTGAGCCTCTCCTACCGCTTGCTCTAATGTGTGGATAACAACAAAATTAATTATACATATTAATGCTTGCTTGCCAATTTTTCTCTCCACGCGCATCTCCCTGAAAACGCCTTTCTTTCTTCAAAAAAGCATTTGTCCATAATTTAAACCAACTAATCTCCAGTTGCCTAGGGAGAAGGGAACAAGTGTTTTTGAGGGAATTCGGTACATTCTGGTGCTGTGATTACGGCGTGTGCATGAACGCACAAAACCATCAGAAGCATTCCTGGCAGATAAGATGTTGGGCTGCTCTAAACTCTTAATAGGCTGTTTGCAGAGGGAATACAGTAGAGACTGTACATAATATAGAAAAATTAGAGGCTCAGCTCTCTCAGACCCAAGGAAGGGGGAATTATTGTAATAAGAGTAATCATTTACTTTACTTTATCTCTCAAGAGGCAAGTTGCTTAAGAGATTAATAAAATATTAACTTTAGACAGTAATAATTAAGTGATAAAGCAGCCCACATACACCTTAACAACCACTTTGTACACCCTACAACCAATGATCTGAAATGCCACTTATCGTTATCATGTATTCAGTGTTCTGGCATTTAATCTATTTGAGTCCTAACCGTAAAGTGAAATAACAATATAATAAACAAATCAATCAGTGGTTTGGTATTAGTGTGTTATTTTGACAGTTTATTATTTTAAAAAGCACGCACATCAAAATGCAGTGAGTGCATTAATGTATCACGACCCCCAGAATTACATTATGTGACAAAATAAGTTGCTGTGAGAGGGATCTTTTTTTTCCCACATCTAAAATGTAGGGCGCTCTACCCTTCCTATACATACCAACACAGAGACATCAACAGTTACACAACACCAAACGTCTCTGAAACCTCAAATAGCACGGTGAACACCACAGGAGCCTTTACATATTCTGTCACAGGAGTCCTTGCTATTCTGCCGCGCTAGACAGATTTCACAATGTATGCAGCCATTTCAGGTACCTGCCGACAACACAACTGACCACACACTGACAAAACTTTAATTTGATGACTGGGACCTTTAAATAAAAGTTACGCTGCCAGTTAATTGAATGAGTTTGCTTTTGCTCTTCTGAACTGTGGCTATATCGTGGATAACTCCCAGTACGACTTCTTGAGGAATGCAATAGAAAAAAACACCAGGAGATAAGAACGAAAGTTGAACCTCATCTTAAAGTAATGTGTTACCATGTGAAGGTACTGTTACCCACAGTATAATAGGTCCATATTAGCTGGTATAAAAATTAATTGGTGTGATCATTGGAAGTGACTTTTAAGTGACCTGCTTGCTATAGAAATTAGGCTAATTACACTGCAATGGGAGAGTGTCACCTTTGTGAAAACACCCTATCTATTGATGCCTCCATTTTAATGACACACATGACCTTTGGCAGTCACACCCTTGAGCTAGACAAATACCGTGCAGAGAGAAAGAGAGAGAGAGAGAGACGTGTCAGCCCTTTTCTGTGAACTAGGGGATGATGAGCTGGGCCAAGGTTTGCGATACGCTGGTTTTACCATTTTACATTAGACTTGACTTGCCTGTCTTTCAAAGTCACTAATGTGTTCACTCATATTTAAAATTCAAAACAAATATCAACATTTGCAGTCTGTCAAGGAGGAGATGAATTCATTCTACTGTGTTGAAAGGCTTTGAGAATCTTCTAATAACTAGTAGATCTGCGGTGCAACATCTTTTGACTAATCATCAAAAAGCTACCAGCATCCTAATGGGTGACTAAATATTAGCATAACATAAGAGCCTTCTAACATGTTGACAACAACAACTTGCTGCCTTCAAAAGATATGCCTGCTGCCCTTGAAAACATACAGTATGTCTATAAAAGACTTTGATCTGCCATTTAGTCTGAAGAGCTTTATACCTTTGAAACGTCAACTGAAGAAAAGACAATTCCATGTGTTTACAATTTCAGTCAACGATTGATTAACTGACACTGTCTTCAAGAATATCGCAGAGCACTCAGATAGAGAGCACTCAGAATGGCCTTAAGTAGGTTTGAACACAGGAATACAGGAATTCAAACAAGTTCTTGTTGGTTTGCAGAACAAATCAAGTGAATAAGCCTTGTGACTGATCTTTGAAGCTTCACTTTCACTCTGCTAATCACTTCGGATACGGTCAATAGAAAAACATTTGCGCCCGGTTCAATAACCAATAACCAGGCCAATCAGCGGTTAAGTAGTTCAGCTGTTGACCACAGCGAGAAGCCATGAACCTGTGCTCAAAAATCATCGTGTTTGTTGTTTTGACTGGCTGAATGCTGGTCCAATCACCTGCTAATTACCTTGACATTTTTGGCACCGCCTTGGCCACAGTTTACTATCGATGGTCTTGCTAGCCCACAGACAGGATTTAAATGTGGCCTTGGGATGTATTGGTAAAGTTCAATCAGGGAACTCTTATTTACTGGCATCTATCTATTCGTATTATCGTCTCGCACATTAACAAAGACAAACGTTTTCATTTTATATTGCAGCCTTTGTTTGTTGCCCATTGCATTGGCTGCTACTGTTAAATAAGTTAATTATGTAATTACATTTATTTATAAAAAAAATACAATAAAAGTACTTGACTTTGCAATAGTCTACACTCCTGTCACGTACTGTGTAGTGAGTACCCAATCGCCTCAATAAAAATACTGCCATTTATAGTTATTGAAATGATATTGTGTACAACATATGAATGACATAACAATGAACAGTATAGAATAATGTGAGTGCCAGAGGATTTGGAATAGCTTCTCTTAAAAGGTACTCCTGCCACAGTGATATGCAACCAGCCAGTAGTCACCATCATATCTGCATGATCTGAATGACACTCCCATGTTCAGGCAGAAATCACACAGAGGGTGCTAACTCGACATGCAGAGGTGCTCTCTCGTGTGTGTGTGTATGTGTGTGTGTGTGCGTGTGTGTTTGAATATATTTGAGAGGCTGTGCGTGTGTGTGTGTGCATGTGCGATCTCATTTCTGTATCGTTTCAGAGACTCCAGCCCACACTGGGGAGTCAATCTAAGACATCTATTATGCACTTCATCAATCTTTTTGGACTCTTGACATTTCACTAGCTGAACAAATTGTCAGTTATCAAAACTCAATTTCAGAAATGACATGTCAAAATTCAGCTCCCCGTTCCCTCCCACACACACACACACACACACACACACATACTGTACACACACCGTGGTTCTCTTCTCCCTTGACATAGGCACCTTTTGCATGTGCTTATATAGCACTGGCCAGAATATCCCTCCCTACACACACACCCGTACGCCTGAATGCTTTCACACACACACCCACACACGCACGCACACACACGCGCGCACACGTACACACCTCAAAAGGACAATTGAAGTTCACCCCCGCACCACCTGAGCCAGGCCCCTCCCCATAAAGAGCTTAGTGCTCGAGGTTTGCGCATGCAAAGAGTTAACGACCGCCGGTCCTAATCGCTCACACGGCCTGGTGCCGTGTTCCATGGAGCAGATAAGGCAGGTTATGAATTGATTTGGTTACGCTTCATTGATAATAAAAAGGAGCCCGGCTTTGTTTAGCTAACAGAAACACACTCCTAAGCACCGCATGTCGTGTTTGGACTGCAGTTAAGTGAGCGAGCGCGCACGTGTGTGTGTGTGTGTCCGAAATGATGTCAGTGTTTACTGTGTGCGTGTGTGTTTGCACTGTGTTGGGTGCCGACTGTGCGCGTGCGTGTGAAAGATAGGGTTGGAATGTAGGAGAAAGTTAAGATAATAAATGTCTACACGAACAGAGGACAGCCAGTGAGTACATTCAGTAAGTGCCAGCCATTCTAGGTATGTGCAATAGTAGTGCATGTGTGTGTGTGTGTGTCTGTGTGTGTGTGTTTGTGCCAACCATCAGGTGGGAGCTGACAGGGTCAACCTTGAGCAAGAGAGGAAGGGTGAAACTCATTAGAGGACTCGTGTTAATCGAGCTCCCCAGTCACATTCATGCACATACAACGTTTCTAAGTTTGCTGACATGCACAATATATCCAAATTAATCAAAGAAAACGACCTATGCGCACATGTACCCGTTAAGACGTGTGTGTCTTTGCATTCAAACGGTAACGGGTTTATCTGAGCTCCATTTCACCGGCAGGACTGTATACAAATGTTTGTTTTTCCACAGACCAAGGGATTGGAGACGCCTAATCTCACGGATTAATCTGGAAACTGTCACCTGCCTCATTTGGGGATTTCACGTCTTTCTGCAGTTTAAGAATCGAGGAGATTGTAGTCTGATGTGTCATCGCTGGTTGTGGCCTTTATACACAATGTGCGTTTATGTTTTATACCAATAAATCTGGATTTTTCATGACTCCGGGGATACATCTGAAAGAAATGTATATTTGTACTACTGTGCATCTATAAATGTTATCTAAAACAAAGAATGCAGCAGCTAAACGTAATCTATAGGTCAACAGCATTAACAGGTGTACAACAATGTTAGATTACTGAACTCGCACCTCTAGATTGCATGTGCATGTTACAGATTTGAACATTATACACCACAACACTTGCCATAATCCTTAAATGCAAATTTTAGCATGGCCTAGCACAATTTAAAAAAAATTGTGCCCGCAATTTAGGAAGGAAAATGGGATTTAAAACATAGTTTAGATATGAGCTGCGGTTGATGTGAACTACTTTTGGAACTTCTTAGTCCCATCCCGCAGGTGACCACATTAATTTCGCGTTACATCAGTCAACATAACCTTGACAAGTTTTTGGAATAATTGCATTAGTCCCCAGCACTAAAAACTGGTCTATTGATTTAACGACATTAGTGTTCCTTTTTAAGATCATAACTACAAGCTGCATGAGCGCTCATGCAGATGTAGGAGTGTATGTGGAAGGTAAAAGTCACTGTATAGGACTGACAGGAGGACAACGTTTTGCCAAGTAAATAATCTGTAGATGATGAAGCATGTCAAAGTGCTGTCAGAAAGATGTACTTATACAAACAATGTCTGTGCTAGGCACTGCCTTGAACACCTTATTAAAAAGTTAGAACATACTTGCAGCTGACACAAGCTAGTATCATCCTACTAACCACTAGTACTAACCCTAGTTAGCACATTCCAACAAAAAAACATCTTAGTGCACCCTAGCAGCTGTAGAGTAGAGTAGCATAGAGTAGCACTCTAGCAACCAGCCAGATTGCAACATATTTTTTACAGAAAATTTCCATTTCTACTTTTTGTTTGTGTCCCATAATGTTAGACATGTGCATGGCAGCCATTACGTTCTGTGTGTCTAGTCAAATTGAATACCTTCTCTTGCTGCTGTTGGGGCTAATTTATGTTCTCCCTGAGAAGACATTGGCATTACAGGACCTCTGGGATTGTTTTGAATCTTGTACTGCAAACCGGTTTGTATATGAGCTACAGCAGATTACAATATTATTCAAACTGTTGGTCTGGCAACACTACAGTGGCTCAAGATTTATGACGATCAGGCAGCTCATAGAGACAGAGACAGAGAGAGAGAGAGGGAGAGAGAGAGAGAGTGAGATAGTGAATACAGCATTAACTGAAAAGAACACTTTCAATAATCATAAACACCCGGCTCTCATTCCCAGAACGGTGCGTCGTCTGCAAAGGCTTATTAGCATTCAGTGGACCCACCAGATTACTTGGGGCACTCTGTAATTTGCAATAAAAAATAAAGATGACGCCAAAACAAAAACAAATCTGAGATGATACAAATTAGGAGAAGCACGGTTGGTTAGTTTGTCAAAGCCGTAAATTTCCCCTCACCGCGTGAAAAACCCAGGTCGCCAGGCCCGAGTGGGCTGGGAAATGAATGAGCTGTCTATTTGCGCGATTTTATTCCCCTTGTATCGCCACTATTTTGCCTAGACAGTGAATCAATCTGCCTTTTATAGTAATAACGTCTCGTCGCTTGGAAATTATTACATTAAATGGATTGGATTCATTTTTAGGGTGTGGAAAAAGGGAGACATCATAGTGGCTGGACTTTATTTTCTCCTGGGGACAAACCAGCGGCCAGAACTGTTCACTTGTGACACTTCTATACAAGCTAAACATTTCACAGTGCGTCTTGCGCGGTGACAACCACAACATATTTCATTCTGCCTCCCTCGGTCCCTCCCTCGCTATACAATCTTCCATGTGTCTCCATTTTACTATGGTGATCTACTGTGGTGCGTTTGTCAAATCACTACAGTTGGCCTGAGCTGGGTTCATCAGCCCAACCCGTTATGTCACCTAAACCCCCCCCCCCCCCCCCTTCTATCAACCACAACCCCTCCTTCCCCCACCCAAGTGTGATTCAAGTGTCACAGCACGAGGGCTACATCTGCTAGCTGACACCGCGATAAGGCAACTTCCCCTTCCCCCTTTCCACCATCGCTCAATTTTGCTCTCTGTCCGGCGCGCCGACTCATCACTTGGCCTTTGGGATTAAGAGACCGGGCCCATCGCCGGGCAACACCACATGGGGGAGGCAGACCTGCCGCACGCCCGCTTCCAGAGGAGGCACGGGGCTAACCTCCGCTCATACTGATTGAAACATGCTGATGTGAGATGTGCTCGCCTCCACAAAGCGGTTAGCGCAATACCAAAGGCCCAGAAATAGGTTAGGGAGCCTGCTGATGCTGCACTAACATGGCAGGTGGGGAAATGAAATTGCTTCCTTTTTTTTTCGTCCCCCGTCCCTCTATCTATTCATCCATCCATCTAGCCATCAATCTGTCCAACCGCGAGCAGCGGAAAAGAAAAGGTGTGCGTGTGGGGCTGAAAGAGAAAGTGAATCTAACCTCTTCCTTTCTCACCTGATACTTCTAGGTCAACAGAGACCCTTCACGACACCTCCAAGACTTTGCGGCCCTGTTGCGGCACTGGTCTAACTCCCCAACTCCAGCGCGATATGAAATCCTCACGGGACCTGAGGGAGAGTGTGTGGCGGAGGGGAGCAAGACCTTTTCCTGTATGTGCATTAGGAGGGTTCTCTGAGACTTGTAACCGACGTGCAACATGACGGTTCAGGCGCTGCACGCTAGCCCCCTTAACCGCTAACTGCGCCTTCATGTCTGCTTGTTTCCCAATTAGGAACGACGACCAACCCGATTGCTATGGTTACATAACGCATAGTTGGGTCGAGGGCTTGGATCATGTTATCGCCAAAATCAACTTCTTACCAAACTTAACACGACTTCTACTTCTCTCCACATGGACTGAACATGAATTCAGGCAAAGCACAAATCATTGAGGCGCTGCCCTACAGATTCATGCATATGCAGATATCTACAAATTACAGTATTACAGCCTTGGCAATGTGGCGGAGATTCTGAGGAAGGAAGATGTGTCTGTTTATCTCACATAGCTTACTCTACCGTTAAGGGAGCTATGACTAAAGTACAATACCTTTTTAAAGAATACACTGGCTATACATAGCATACACTATGATGAAGAATACATTATAAAACA
>JAODVN010000010.1:460646-472091 GCA_025434125.1 Chologaster cornuta
CCCCCCCCCCCCCCCCCCCCCCTTCCCCGGCGCACTTTAAAGAGCGAGCGACTCTTTTCCGCGCCCTAAGCCTCACGCGGACACGAGTCCGAGCTCTATTCCGAGGAAATCTCGATTAAATCTGAACGCCTTCCAATTAGGCGAGGGGAATGTTGTGTCACAGCCGAGAGGGAGAGACGGATCTCTGGAATGCCTCTCTGAAGGCTTGGCTGTGGCACGCTGAAATCGAAACCAGCACTGCCGCAGATTCATCCACCCGCCCTCTCCCTCTTCCCCACAACTACCACACCACCGACTCCCCTCGCTCCCCTCGAAAGCTCACCATTCCTGGCTGAGCCGTTGGAGCTCAGGATTGCTAGGGCATTCAGGGTTTTTCTTTTTGCCATCTCGCAGAAGCATGAACCGCACGCACTTGGTACACAGACTCGCTTGTAGCTGTTAGCTGGAGCTGCGTGGCAGCGCTAAGTGCTTGTTTTTTTGTGTCGCTGCCTGTGTGGCGTTGTTTCCTCCGTAAGCTAACGCGCTGTTGTTACTGTGTGTCGTTTCTTTTTTAGATTTCGGGGGCTGGTCATGGTGTCCGGTGAGAAGGCGTGGGACCCCCACAACAACGCGGGCCTTCTCCAGTCAGGCGTGAGCAGCGACCGGCACCCCCCGCACACCGCGACCTCCTCGGAGGGTAAGGACCTCCGCTGGAATCCAGGGTCAGCGGCGCCCTCGTCTTCCCCGCCGCCCACGACGGTGGCAGTTCCCGGCATCCGTGCACCGGCGTGGACCCCCTTCCTCTGCGCCCCGGAGATGAAGGGCCCCAGAAGGCCGGGCGTCCAGGGGGAGGCCTCCCCTCCGCTGGTGGAGGACATCATGGCCGACGAGCCCAAGAACGCCAAGATCACGCTCAGCTTCCCACCGGGCTCCGCCCCGCTGCCTGCCTCTCTGGCCTCCTCTTCCTCCTCCAGCCGCTGCCGCAGCTCCTCCTCGTCGTCGCCGTCCCCGCACCGGCGCAGTGCCGCCTCCTCGGGCTCCAGGGGCTCGGACGACGGCTCCCTGTGGAAGCTGGACGCCACCACGGATGTGAAGCACCGGCCCTTCAAGCCGCCCCGGCGCGACAGCTCCTCCTCCTCCTCGTCCTCCTCCACGACCTCCTCGCCCATGACTGTTAGCGCGCTCGCCAGGGGGGACATCAAGTCTCCGCCGCCGCCGATGCCGCCGCCGCTCAAGTGCCCCAGGCTCAGCCCAGAGACGCACTTTGGCAGGTTCCCCCCGGGCCGGGCCTCCTCTGGGGGCTGCTTCCCCGAGGGCGGCGTTCCCTGGGACGGCCGGCACCGCTCGCCCAGCGGCAGCGCCCTGCCCTCGCAGGCAGCCCAGATCCTCTTCAGCCAGGGCACGGCGCCCCCCGCCTTCCACGCCGCCGCGCCGCCACAGAGGGGTCGGGACGCCGAGCGGAAGGAGAAGCCGCCGGCGGGAGTCCCCAAGCCGGGAGCCCTCGCCCCCCACCACCACCTCCCACCCCCCGGCTTCGCCGCCCCCGCGGCGGACGGCCCGCCGCCGGAGCTGATCTGCGGCGTGTGCCACCGCATCTTCAGCTCCGCCTCGTCGCTGACGGCCCACATGCGGCTGCACCGCGTCAACCGGGCCCTCAGCTGCCGCCACTGCGGCAAGGCCTTCATCCACAGCAAGAGGCTGCAGTCCCACGAGGCGTCCTGCGGAGGGGGAGGCACCCCCGGCGCGCCGCTCCCCGTGCGGCCCAAGGAGGAGCCCCTGGAGGAGGGGGAGGTGCGGGTGGAAGGCGGGGTGATCGTAGGGGCGGCGGGCAAGAAGGCGCGGAGCCTGCTGGCGCGCATCCAAGCGTCGCCCGACGACGCGGCCGCCGCCGCCGCCGCCGAGCTGCTGGCCGGCGACGAGAACCACTTCGCGAAGGTCGTCGACGGCAACGTCATCTACTTCTGCTCGGTGTGCGAGCGCTCCTACATGACACTGTCCAGCCTCAAGAGGCACTCCAATGTGCACTCGTGGCGCCGCAAGTACCCGTGCCACTTCTGCGACAAGGTGTTCGCCCTGGCCGAGTACCGCACCAAGCACGAGGTGTGGCACACCGGCGAGCGCCGCTACCAGTGCATCTTCTGCTGGGACGCCTTCGCCACCTACTACAACCTCAAGACGCACCAGAAGACCATCCACGGCATCAACCCGGGCCTCATCTCCAGCGAGAAGACGGCCAACGGCGGCTACAAGCAGAAGGTCAACGGCCTGAAGCTGTACCGCCTGCTGCCCATGCGCTCCCAGAAGAGGCCCTACAAGACGTACAGCGACGGCCCGCCCAGCGGTCTGTTGCTGCCCCCGGCCGACGGCCCCGCCCTTCCTCTGCCCGTGGGGCTGGACGGCGCCGAGCTGCGGAGCCTGACCGGCGGAGGAGAAGCCTCTGGCGTGAAGCCGGACCCGGACGCCTTTCCCGACGGCTTCCCCGTGTCGACGGAGCGGGGGGACCCCCCCGGGTCTGACGCGGACCAGGAGCAGGGACGAGGCAAAGCCAAAGGCCACAAGGGGGCGTCCTCCGTGATAACCTACGGCCACGCCAACCCGTCCGTCATCGTCCGCGGCTCGTCCTCCTCCGTCATCGTCCATAGCAACCAGGTCGCCGGCAACGGCAGCGGCGGCAAGAGCCCGCTCGGCAGGGCGGAGGGCCACAGGAAGAGGTCCAGAGACGGCTCGGAGGACAGGCAGCGGCAGGACGCGCAGACGGGCCGCTCCCACCACAGGTCCCGCAAGCTGCACAGCAAGGCGGCAACGGGGGCGGGAGGAGGAGGCGGAGGCGCCCACCTTGCGGCGGCCTCCGCTGCGGGCCCGCTGTGCCAGATCACGGTGCGCATCGGCGAGGAGGCCATCGTCAAGCGCAGCATCTCCGAGACGGACCTGCGGCGAGACAAGAGCCGCTCACCGCCCAAGAACAGGCGAGCCGATCCGCCGCCGCCGCGGGACGCCAAAGAGCCGCGCCTGCACCACCACCACCACAATCACCGCCTCCAACACGCTGCCAAGGAGGAAGGAGAAGAGGAGGAGGAGGAGGAGGAGGAGGAGGAGGAGGCTCAGAGAAAGACTCCCAAAGCCTCAGACGAGGTAAGGGGGTATTATTTTCGGCGGGAGGTGCGTGAGCAGGGGGACAGCGACCAAGACGGCGAGGACAACCTGTGGCGGCCGTACTACTCCTACAAGCCCAAGAGGAAGGCGCAGGCCCACCTGCAGAGAGCCAAGAACTGGCAGAGGAAGCTGCAGTACAAGCGCTCCCTTCGCCTCATGAGGAGGACGGAGCGCCTCGTCGACCACGCCAAGAAGGACAAGGAGAAGGAGCAGGAGGAGGTGGCCGCGGCCAAGGAGGGCGAGGTCAAGGCGGAGGCAGGGATGGAGAAGGAGAAGGAGCAGGGAGGCGTGGAAGAAGATCCCTCGCCGAGGAAGCAGAGAAGCTCCGACGCGGCGAGAGAGCCCTCGCAGCCTCCCCCTGCTCCTCCGCCCCCACCGGCCTCCTCCAGCGCTCCCGGGGGAGTCAAGCGGCGGCCCTGGACCAGCGGCAACGCGGCAGAGTGCGGCACCTGCGGCCGCTGGTTCTCCAGCGCCCGCAAGCGGGACAAGCACGAGCTGAGCCACCTGCTGGAGTTCGTCTGCATGTTCTGCCGAGCCACCTTCCCCTCCCGGGACAAGCTGGAGGACCACCAGAAGTCTCAGCACCCCAGGCCCTGCGAGGCCCCCTCGCTGACCGCTAAAGGGGGACCCCACGACCGAGGCGAGGGCCCCGCGGTCAGAGCGGCGCCGCTGGACGTGGAGGGGAGAGAGAGGGCCCTTCCTGGGCAGCTGCCCAGCCCCGGGTGCCTGAGCAGGAGGGCACTGGCCCGGCACACCTGCCCGCAGTGCCACAAGGTGTGCAAGACGCCGTCGGCTCTCACGCGCCACGTGAGGCGCCACGAGCTGAGCAGCTCGCCGGAGAGGGAGCGGTCGGAGGCGCGGTCGGACGCCAAAGCGGCCGAGGCGGGGGCGCCGGTAACCACGGTGACCGCTGCCGTCGCATCCGACGCCGGCGGGAAGACCCTTGAGCACGAGGAAGAACAGGCTCCGCCCGCCCAGTCCGTGTCGGTCATCAGCTACTCGACGACACCCGAGCCGCCTGGAAGCGGAGGTGAGTGCTCGGAGGCGCGGCAGCAGGAAGAAGGCCAGCCCAGCAGGTTCGTCGACAATCACCGTGACGACGACGGTGGTGGTGGCGGCCTCCCAGACCTCGGCCCTCCTGTACCTACCAAGCGCGAGCCCAGCCCGCAGCGGACGCAGCCGACGCCCGACCGCCCTGTCGTCCTTACGCCCCCCGAGCCTGTCGCCACGGCGACAGCCGCACCCTCTACGCTAGAGACCGTGCTCGTCATGAGCGCGCCAGAGTGCCTGGACTACCGCACCGCCCACAGGAGGAGGAGTCTCGACGACACGCACGGCAGCCCCAGCCCGGCGCGCGTCATGGCCGCCCGGCCCAGCGCCTCCCCGAGCCTGCCGGTGACTGCGCAGACCAGAGTAGCCGCACCTCTTGTTTCCGTGGCGACGGCTGGGTTGGCGAAGCGCGAGGGGGTGATCATGGACTGGGTGAGGTGCAGGGGGAGCGGGCCGCACGAGCCCCCGTTGGTCCACGACCTCTGGGCGAACTCCGCGTCCCGGAGCCCCTCCCCCACGGAGGCCCAGGACCTGAGCATGTCCTCCATCTTGGCTCGAGAGAGAGAGATGGAGAGGCAGAGGGACAGAGAGAGAGAGATTGAGAGACAAAGGGGGAGGGAGAGAGAGAGAGAGATGGAGAGGCAGAGAGAGAGAGAGATGGAGAGACAACGGGGGCGGGAGAGAGAGAGAGAGAGGCAGAGGGACAGAGAGAGGAGGCGCGAGAGGGAGAGAGAGTTAGAGCGAGGGAGAGAGCGGTCCATCCCCCACCAGGAGGGGGGAGTGGCCCTCCTGGTCCCCAAAGAGGAGCCCCTGAGCCCCGTCCCGTCTCCCCAGCACGTCTCCACTCCTGGAGCCCTGCCCTCGCCCAGGCGCACGGCCAAATCCCCCCCCCGCCGGTCCCCCGCGGCCCCGGAGCTCCCGTCCCACGTTGGCCGCCTGTCCCGCCACGCGGTGCCCGTGGGGGGCGGGGGCGGCGACCGCCCCTCGGCCCACGCCCTGCTGCTACCCCGCTCTGACCCGGCCCACCGGGACGACCGCCAGGGGGGCTACACCAGCGTCCAGGACCTGCCCGTCCCCCTCGTCGTCCCGGGGGGGTTCCGCGCAGGGAAGCAGCAGCAGCAGCAACAGCAGCAGGACGACCAGGAGGAGGAGCAGGAGGAGGGCATGCTGGTGTCACCCTACCCGACGGGGCCCTTCGGCCAGCTGGGCAAGGTGATGGTGCCAGGCGGCGGGGGGGAGCTGGCGAAGCTGCCCTTCTACCCGGACCCGTACCACCTGCTGTACGGGCCGCAGCTGCTGGCCTACCCCTACAACCTGGCCGCCCTGCCCGTGGCGCTGAACATGATGGGGCCGGCCGGGGACAAGGCGGAGCCGCTGCCCTTCCTGCCCGCCATCTTCAACTACGCCGCCGGGCCCTACATGGGCGCCGCCGCCCGCCCCCTGCTGGCCAACCCGGGCCTCTACAGCGGCTGCGGCGGCGGCGGGAGCGGCAAGAAGCAGCGGGACAGCGGCGGCAGCAAGCCGTAAGGCCGTGGACACGGGAAGGGAATACACTGTGCTTGACATGAGGAAGGGTCTGGCCTGCTGCGGCGGGGGGAGGGGCGGCGTGAGCCCCCCGCCGGATTACCGCGGCCGCTTGCACCCCCGTCCCCCCCCCCCCCCCCCCTGCACAGCCTGACCAAGACCAAGAGACCAAGCCTGGGAGGGGCTAGGCAGGAGCGGGGAGGACTGAGATGGATATTCCACGGCGATTGTCCCCCACCATCCCAATGTCGGCCACTCCCCCTCATCCACGCCTTTTCTGTGTGTTTCTCCCGTCTTGCTGTAGTGTGTCGTAGTGCTAGCGCTCGATCAGCCCTCCTCTCCGACTCATCGCAATATTATCGATACTATTAGAACAAAAAAAGAACTAACTGCTAGCCGGGTGTGACTAGCTAGCGCAGTCCGCCTCCCTTTTGATATTACGGCCACAAAGCGAGCTGCCAGAGCTCACCTGGGAAGGCTCGGAGGGCGGAGAGAGGTGACAGTTGCTGACGCAGAGCCGGGGTCGCCAAGGCAACGCCAACGCGTCCGTGCATGCAGTCTGCGCGAGAATGCCCGCAGTGTGCCACTTAAGCGCTGATCATGCCGCGGGGAGTCCCAGGTTTCCGACTCACAGCGGTCCCACGCTGACAGACTTAGCGACGGCTCTTTAGGAGCATTCCCTCTGTGTCCAGGTTAGGAAAGGAGGCTGGCTGGGTGAGAGAAAGAGAGGGAGAGAGGGTGGGTACGAGTGCTTCTGATATCTCTAGCTAGCAACCGCTCACCACAGGCTCAGTGGAGCTCACTTTAGTTCGTACTGCGCACAATAGAGACAAAGTCATTTGTCGCCCGATGGGAGATAGTTTGGACACTCGTAGCTGCTTTGGACGTAGCCGGGCCACTGAGCAAGAAACCCTCGGCAAGTAGTCCGTTGCAATTGCAGGTTTCATCTCAAATCCTTCACATTTAAGATAAAATAGAAAAAAACTACAAAAAAACTACTATATGAAATATAAATCATTTAGGTTTTTTTCTTCCTTCATTTAAGCAGTCCTTACCTTTTCCAAATGCTTAGTCACTCCATTTCCGAGGCTGGGACGAGGAAAGTCGCAGCCTGCAAGGAAACATGGATTCAGGGGTATTGAGTTTTTAGGGAAGGCTGCAGAAAGGCGCAGAGACGTGGGGCGCAGTGCAGAGGTTTCAATGGGTGGCGGGGGCGGGTTTTTTAAATCAGCTCCCTCCGACAAAAAGTAAAACATTATAACAAAACGGACTCTGGACGAAAGCGTGCTGTGCTTCTGTCCTGCTGGAGGGGCATTGGGTAGTGCGAGATCTGTTATGTTCTTCTTTCTGTGGCCAGCAGAGGAAGGGACTGTGTCATTTGCGAAGACCCTAGGGCAAGGCTGAGCGAAACAGCCAAAGTGAAGTCCAAATCTAGCCAGCACCACCCCCCCCAACCCCTAACCCCACCCCCCGGGCTTTGTTTTTTGGTAACCCTGTAGTGTTATCTCTGTATTTTCTGTTTGTTTGTTTGTTTGTTTGTTTGTTTGTTTCAATATATTGTTGTTTGTTTTATGTGGTTTGGCCCCCTTTTTTCAAAGTGGCTTTTGGATAGGAGTTAAGGGTTGGGGAGCAGTACACTTAAAGTATGAATGTATATTTAGTCATGAGGTTAATGAAGTTCAGATAGATTGGTTTCGGTTCTTTTTTGTTATTGTTTGTGATACAAGTAACCTGTTTTAAAAAGCATTATTATGTCTGATATACAGTACATATTACAGTAGTCCTAGGAACATGTCAATCAACTTAGGTTCTGTATTCACAAAGCATGACCGGCAATTGCTACCTAACAGCTTGTTTCTTTTTCACTTTTTTTTTCATCTACTTTGTGGGCCTCTCAAAGTTACTTACAGTATATCTTTAGCCTTTTAATATTATGTCCATTATAGACTGCTAGCCTCCAACATACTAGCTTACCACACCTAACAGCATTTCACTATAGTCAAGCTGGTCCATTGCCCCTGTTCAGCACACACGCTCGTGCACTAACTGAGAGAGGCGCGCATATGTGTGTGTGTGTGTGTGTGTGTGTGTGTGTGTGCGTGTGCGATGGTACCGGGGCACTCTTTAGTTTTGACAGGTGTGAAAACACAGCGTGACCAACTGTAGGGGCTCATGGGCCTCCCCTCGGGTGTGGTTACAAGCCTTTTGCGCGTGAACGTGTGTACATGCGTGTTCTGAGTATGCGGTAAGTCCTGAAAACCAAAATAATAAGCAGCGTATCCCTCTGCAGTGTACACACTGCCTGTTTTTTTATTTTTTTATTTATTAATCTTTCATTTGTTTTTTGTTTAGTTTAGTTTTCTTGTGTGTGGGTTACTTCCTGGAAGCAACCCTCCCAGTTTACGATCTAGACCACCTAAAGCCATTCCTGTAGATGGACATGCTTGTGTTTTTTGGACCATTTCTTATGCCATAGTTCGCCGTCATTGGTTATTATACAGACCAAAAGCATGCAAATTGACGTATTGTAGTAACTGAACTGGAATCTGGTGGTGAGTGATATACAACTATTTACTGTATGTTTTAGTTCAAAAGAATGTGCCTCTGCTTTGATATTTAAACGACAATTATCTGTAGTGAGATGTGGATCTGCCAGATTTCAACTAAAAAGGTGCCTTGTTATGGCATAAGAAATTTGAATAGTAAATTACCTGACATGTTCAGTTTTGACGACAAATCTCATGGCGTAGTTTGCTATGAAGCTGGTCATAGATGTAGGGGTGTGGCTAAGCTGTTTGGTATTGTGTACATGTCTAAGATAATACTGTGCCATATAGAGCCCACAAATATGTTAATGTTATTTTTGAAAGATGTTTTAATGTTGCCTGATAACTTTGTCTTTAGATTTGATACAAAGGCTTGTAGCCACAGCTCCCCCAAAGCCTGTAGTCTCTCTCTCTCTTTCTCCTCGCGTTTCAGTCTGCCTTTCTCTTCGCTGCAATCAAACAAAATAAAGTATTAACCTGATGACCCAACAGAAGGTGTTATAGTCCAGTCTCATGTTTGTCTTATTCATTTTATATAATGTTATTTTATTTTTATATTGTCTGATCAATATTGTGTGTGCACACAAATGCAGTGACGTTTTGTTGATCCTCTTATAAAATATCTTAACTTTTTTTTGGGGGGGGGGGTGGTATGCGTGTTGCTGACCTTGACCTCTGACTCTGACCTCATGGAGGTGAAGGAACCCAAAGCCGTTCATATGTGCCATTGTACGTAGGCTATGGAGTATGCTCGGACCTTAGCTAGTGTTACTAATAATTTAAAGGTGGAGGCACCGATGTCAGAGAATGATTGTTGATATTTGAACTCAATCCAATCAATAAAACCACCCTGCCTTCAATGACATGCTTCTGCCTCCCTCAGAAGCCAATTCTGCGTAGAAACACACTAGATTATTTTATTCAGCGCGCACACAGAACGGGCAGCAAGCGAGCCATGAGGAGATATTTGCTGCATTTGACAAAAAGTGTATTAGCTTACAGTAGCTGACTCCACCTTTAAACTCCACAATGGCACTCTGTGTCCTTTGCCCAGTGAGGTGACATCACTGGCTGGTGCTGCTTTAGCCCACTGCTGTTGCGCCCACTTAACGACTGACACCATAGGCTCTTGACCACAATGACTAGTGCAGAAGGTAATTTGTCCCACTAGTAGTGGAGGGCCTAATATGTTTATGAACATCGTCTGTTTGGCCTTTTGTCTGATGACATATACGTTGTTTAGCCTGATTTGCCTTTGAGCATGAATCCTTTGATTTCTGTGGCCATGTCCTTTTAAAGCTCACAGACAACGTCGATGAACTTGACTAAAAATAGTTATGTAACGTCTTGCCAGGGAAGTATTTCACATCCTGTATTCTTGTCGGTGAATAAATTAGATATAAGGCACTCTCACTGGTGACACTCAGTGGATGTAATAGGTACTGCCAGATTATTTTTAATCTTTGTAGCCTACCATACTCTCAAATACAGTTCATCCCTTTTAGGCCTAGTTAAAAGTTGCAAATCTGCCAATTCCAAGCCTTCAGCAAATTAGTATAACTGTCCACTATATTCTGAAATGTATTGGTGTATTGTATGCTGATGTGCTCCTGGTGTTGGCAAAGTCTAAAGAGGCCTAATATACGTGGTTGAACGTTAAAGTAGCCAAAATAACCAAACATTAGTTGTTGGCAGATGGGTAAAAATACATGAAAATGTAGGTCTAGATCCTGTTCACCAAGTTAATTGTGATTGGTTGTGGTTACCTGCTTGCGCCAGGCTAACCAGAAGCTGCACCAAGTAAAGCTTTTACACAAAATATTTGCTAGGAGCCTATTTTTAAATTTCAAAATAAATACAAAACACTAAAGTATTTTTTGATACAAAATATGAAGCCATTTTTAACAACCCTATCAAAACAGTATTTTACTGTAAATTGAATACAAGTAAATATGCAGTTCGCTACTGTGATTTATAACAGTTAAATAAGTTATAAGTTAAATGTAATATATTATAAATTATTTTATATATTTACTGCAACTCAGTTGACAGGAAATTCCTGTTATCATAACAATATAATACTATTTGGGGGAAAAACTACTAAAAGAACATTTAAATACATTTAGGATGGTAGCCTAATATTTAAGAAATGATAGAAGATAATAATGAATAACACGGTTTGTTTGTACCATTCATTGTGACAAAAGGTGCTATGACCATCTCTGAAATTAAACACTGATGATGTCGATATTAATAAATCCTTAGGCTACAAATAAATAATAAGCTATATAAATGTTTTGTGGGCAAATGTGGCATAGTTATTACATTTTACATACTTTGATATATGTATTCCTTGGGCGCAAATTTTCAAAATTCAAACTGCAGCTGTCCCCTCAATGCAGTGCGGTGGCCGTAAAATCCAATCCAGACAGAGTGATTACAATAAAAGGCAGAATAGTTACAATAAATGCGTCCTCCATTAGGCCTACTAAAACAGGTTATAGGGCCTGGCCTGTGCTGCCTTGGCAGGGTTTCTCTGAAGGCCAAGCTCTCCCACATCCTATCGGCCAAGCATGGCCCGCCTGTTGGGATCGATGAGCGCGTGTCACTGGCTCATCCCCCTTTGCTCTCTGGACCTCTGAGCATGCCAGGGCGAGTACAAGAGTCACGCTCCCGGTGAAACAGCGACTGCACTCTTAACACGCGCGGTCTGCCTGAGCCGGTCCCAGCGCCTAATAATACCTCAGGCCAGAGACCACCCGCAGGGAGAGCAAACGCATCCACAGGCCCCGGGGGCGAGGTTGAGCGCACAGAAGGATGGCCAGTCCGCGGACGAAAACGCCAAGCAGCCTGCTGCTGGCAATGAGCCTCGCTCTACTGACGTGGAAGGCTGAGGGAGAAGGGAACGGACGGGGTAAGGTATGTTTTCATGTCAGGATTATTATAACGGTCAAGGAACATTTGTTGTGATTTAATCTTTCTGTTATGTCAAGGTTTCTGCAGATATAAGATACCGTTTTGATAAGGAGAGGCCTATTCGTCTAATCTTCTACTGGTTCATAACAACACAGTTGAAACATTAGAGATTATGTGAGGGAGAGTACCCTGGGTTGTCGGTGAAATACCGTTAGATCCCAGTGCCAAACCGCCACTTGCACTGGAAAAGGGGGGGGGGGGGGGGGGGGGCTGGCCC
>JAODVN010000010.1:530513-540853 GCA_025434125.1 Chologaster cornuta
CTCTCTCTCTCTCTCTCCTCCCTCCCTCCCTCCTCTTAACTCTAGCTTGAGCCCTAGCCACTAGAAAGGTCAGCGCTTCGACATCTGCTCCTCTCTCTGAACTCTCTCCTTTCACAGAAAGGAGCGGGGAGGAGGAGAAGACCCCAGGGAATGTACAATGCCCACACACACCCTCTTCTTTCTAGGTAAAATCCACTCCCCCCCCCCCCAAAAAAAAAGAAAAGATCTCTCCTGCACGCACACACGTCAGTGTTGTCAACACAGAGACACGCCACAACACAACGCGCGTCGTAAGTGACGTGCCTGCGTTGTTAGTAAGGAGTGAAGGCGGGGCCAAGTGGGATTCCATCCCCCTGGGCCGGAGCTTTTATCATCCCAGGTGAACAGTGGTGCTCTTTCAGCTATCGGCCTGTGTTTCCTTGGCATCAAGGGCAGATAAGGAGGGGGGGGGGGCAACAATATCTGCCACTCCTCCTTCTTTGTGTTTTTGGTGTTGTCTGTTACACGCAGATCTGCATTCAGGAGTGTGTCTTATCGTGTAGTTCAACAACGTCTAAGATCAGACCGCGTCGTTATTCGCGGGAGATCATTTGCTGCGGATTAGTTTGTGTGTGTGTACACACACGTGTATGCATGTACGCACGCGCGCACACATCTGTAGCATTGCATACACTGAGCTATTGTCCAATACTGCCAACGTGGAGCTGTTCAGACGTACTGCAAACCAGTGGAGTTGCCAGACGGCTGGTACGTTCATGTCAGGGATAACCGCGCTGTAAAGACGTGTGAACCGATGTGCGACTCTGTGCTGTCCAGACAATATCATCAACACGGCAAATACCTACAGCGATAGATCCACGAGGGTCCCTAGACAGACCGCAAGAAATGCACTTGTTAGTGTGGGGTCGGGGGGAGGCGGGTAGTACACAGACAACTGAGATGACTTCTACATATCTGCTCATGTTTAGTCACTTCATTTGCTTTAGTAAAACTCAAAATCCCTCTTTAGGAAAACCGATACAACATCCAAGCGGCCAAGAGCATTTCAATAAAACATGACCCTGTTATTTTGCCAAACACGGCACAGTAACACATCAGCCTCATGGTCATGGAAGCCCCTCCTTGTCAACCTTGAACCCAGGGGGTGGGGTGGGGGGGGTGTGCAGACCGCCAGCAGTCCAGCCGTTGATGCAGCCATGGTCTGCCACATGAGCATACAAAGACCCCTTATGGTGCATTGATTAATTTACGGTTAAACCTCTCTCTCTCTCTCTCTCTCTCTCTCTCTCTCTCAGGAACAAAAATCTGGAGATACCATCTGGACAGGTGGCCAGCCACCCAGAGCTGCCCCCCTGACCCCTCCGGGGCGGAAAACCTCTCTGGAAAACCACAAATGCTGCATGATGCACAAACACCCTCAACCACAGCCCCCGCCCACACACACACACATACACGCCTCCCCAATATTTACTACCACCAGCACAGCACACACCAACAATACAAGCTAATGTCTGACGCCCGCTGAGCCGTCTTTGTGAATTGACAGTGGGGATGGATTGGGAGGGGCAGGGTGCTAAGGCTTGTACCATACCGATCCAACTCTTTTTAATCAGATACAGTTTGCTCCGCAACCTGACAAGTGCCTGCGTTTCATCCTAACAGTCCGACATTACATTTATAGGGCCAATGTCAAATAACACATAAGGAGCACCATTCGGTTCAGAGATATGGGTACATATGTCATATCCCAACTGCAAAATTATTTAACAGAATCAGCTACGTCTATCTCGGTCACTGACACTGTAAGTATACTATATACAGTACTGATCTATAAAAATACATTTAGTAGATTAGTAGTACAATAATAATAAATGTAGGAGAAATGTAGAAATATTGTAATACGGTATAGTAATAAACACACGAAGGTATTTGTGGGAAGTCTAATGTTAGAACAGGGGAAATCACAACCTACATTTTACACATTAAAATGTATTTTAAGTATTTAATATTGTTAAATACTATTGTCAAAGTGCATAGATGAGATGAGACGTACGGGCCCTTTAGTTGGTAGTAATAGTCGAAATTATTGCTGTGGGTGTTTGGCTGCCAAACAGAGTCAATTGATCATTAACATAGGGTATGTTTTAACGTTGTCAATGAAAGGAAGCAGCGCTTAACTGATTGGTAAACAAACGCTCCACTGTGTGCCATCAACGATCATATCAACTAGCTATAAAAGGATCAGCTCATCATGAACGACTAGTGTACGGGAGAGATGTATTCATTATTTAACGGTGTGTCGCGCAAGCGTGGTTAATATTTTAAACCTGAAAAACGACGCTTCACTGACAAAGCCGCAACGTGTTACGGATCCCAGATACTGCTAGCTAACATGCAAGTGGTGCTGGGCTAACTGGCGAACACGCTTTGGAAACGAATACACCACCGGGAATAGAAAGCTACTGGTCGTCGTTCTTTGTATTTGTCGGGTTGTTGATATAAGTCACGATGGCTGTTAGTGATCTCGCTTGGCTAGCTAGGTGGCTAACGGCTCGCCGTTGTCTGGAAAAGACCACCGACGGCGCCTGAAGCTTAGCGGGGGCTACAGCACTGCTCTCCGCGGCGGTGCAGCAACAGTCCGTTCAGTCAAGTGACTGACAACACAGCACTCACACTACTATTCACACTAAAGGATCCACCTCCAGGACTAAAACAACAAGTGGACCTCCCGACGGCGCTTGCGGACACGGAACGTGGACGTAGAACAGCGGCGTTTCACGCCAATAACTTGCGTTTGTCCTTAACTCCGCACCCACAACCAGCCCCGAATCTCAGACTCACCCTGTCACAACAGGCGCCATCTTCCACAAACTCTCACCAAAACTCCAATACTCGCGATATCCTTTCTCCCAGCCCAACAATTCGCCGAGAGAACAGAAGCAGACTGGAGGTACAGGGACAAGGGAGAACGAGAGAAAGGGGGTGGGTAAGGGAGGCTGGAAAAAAAAGGAGGCGGCGGGTTGCGAGAGAGAGAATGAGCGAAAAGGGCAGACGCCACAACAACAGGCGTGGGAAACTTAGGGGATCGCGCGATATTTGGAAAACTCTCACCATAGACGAGCATAGAGAAAACGCGTCCGTATCGCGAGATATCCGTGGAGCGAAGTAGTTGTTTATCTTGTGTGGCGCTGTAATACTATTCCCACGTGTTTACCAGGTGATAAATTACAGCACCATTCCGCTTTTGGAAAACAAAGCTGGTTGCGAGGAAATCCACAGCACACGGATTTTGTCGCCTGCATTGTCAGCACAACGACTGTCTTCTGAGACTTAACCGTCCTTTTGGTTTAATTTTAAATAATGTCGCCCCCCCCCCTAAAAAAAAAAGAAAATAGAACAAGAATTAGACACAAGGAGGCAACATAAGAACGTGCTGACTTGGGTTTACAGCAGTGAGCTAATTATTCCTGGATTCCTGCACACCAGAATTCACTGTTCCCTTGGGTAGCATTGCAGTTCCTGTTTAGAATGTGGAAACAATGGTGTGAAAACATGCGAATTAACCATGCTGGGCATATTAGTGCTTTGCCATCACATTGGGCAGTCCCATGACCACCCTCATTATCTGAAAACCTCAGTGAAAGTACAAGGCAAGCTATTATTGAGCATGGTCATACTTGGGAATGAGGCCTATTATTACAGTTTGCTTGCAAGCTATCTCCCTGGAGCAGTATTTGACAAAGTTCGTCTTTGATTAACAAACCTTTCCCATCCAAGTCGCACATCTGTGTGTGAGGTTGGGTGTCACAAAGCCATAAACTTTTTACATTGGGCTCAGTTTGTCTCTTGCTTTCTCTACACGCTTCGTTTGATTTGTTCGCCACCTTTGTTGACCTTGCTATCAGATGCATTAGGGATTTGCTCTGCTTTAACGACAGACAGACACCATTGTGGGCCACACAGTCAACACTTGTCATCTGAAGTCTGGCCTTTACATTTCAGTGCAATGTGGACAATGCTCTTAGGGGATCGCGCGATATTTGGAAAACTCTCACCATAGACGAGCATAGAGAAAACGCGTCCGTATCGCGAGATATCCGTTATCAGAAACGCATTCCATGTCAGTGGACAGAAAAATATAGATTATCTTAAATCCAGGCATTGTACCGAAGCACTAAGAAGATGTCCAAAATCAATATATTTATTTTAGTTTCCAGACATTGCATGTAAATAATAATAGTACTGAAAGTCTTGTAAATGAAACCATATTCTAATAATACAATTGGTACTTTTTTAGTTCTCACCGTCCATAACACTTGACGGGGGGGGTCGTGGGTCAATACTCGGCTCAAGCTAGTATGTACACTGTAGCAGATGCCGTGTAGGCCGGCGCATACTACTGTGTATGAATCTACACTTTTCATATTTTTCAAGAGGCATAATTCACTTTTATAGGCACTTATCTCCTCTGCCAGAAGAGAGGGAGAGAGAGAGAGAGGGAGAGAGCAAGCAGGGGTGGTTTTGCATGAGAACGCGTCTGGCCCTGAGCCTGTGCTATGAAGGAGACGAGGATTTCATCCTGCCCTAAACCATTTTTCCATTCTCTTTTCCATTTTTTTTTTTTTTTTTAATATAGTCAGAGCAGAACTTCCAGTTACACTCGGAGTTGAATGGGGAAGCGTAAAGTTTCCTGAAATGTTTTACAGCTGAACACGGTTTCCAAAATAAATGTGAAAAATACTAATAAAGTCTCCAGAAGCACAAGTACTTTAAAAAAGAAAATGGAAGTTAGTTGTGGATGCCTTCACTTTTTAAAAGGACGAAAGTGGTAACAGAAGTTTATCGAACCCTGGTCTTAACCTTTGACCCCTGAACTTCAGCTGCTGTTATGCTCATGACGTGTTTTTTTACGGGCACTCGTACATGCGATTTATAGTTATATTTGAGGCTGTAATTGTTATTTTCTTGTCTCTTACTTCCCTTTACCTTCTGCCTTATCAGAAACGCATTTCTTTCCAGGCCCTTTGTTAATATGCACTCATAACCAGTAACATGATGGCTCATGATTTCATTTTCACTTGTATTTTCAATTTTTAGTGGTTTCAAGCAAGATATGTTCCTAAATCTTTCTTCAGAGCAATGAGAGTTAGCACTTTCACCATCGTGTCAATCTTTCCTCATTTCGTTGTGCCATTTTCTCTTACGAGGCATAACATTATTATTTTAATAGCGATGAACCATCTCCAGAGCTCAATAAAGTAAAGGTAAGATGCCAATTCAAGCAATCATCGCTTAACCACAAACCTCGTGCCTATAAATCCACTCCCTTGACTCCGTAAGTCCATCGCTCAGATAGACAGACATAGCGCGAGAGAGACTCTTCTTGCCAGGACTCCTTTTAGTCTTATCTCAATATAGATATCTTTTTTCTGGCTCACATCCTAGTCAAATATGTTTGTTATTATTTTTAACAATGTGTGCCTTTGTTGTCTTAAGGTGTCAGATTGACAGGATGTAATGTGTACTGCTATATATACAGTATACATATTTATTTATTTCAATGGATAGGGCTTCTACAGTGGATTATCTCAGTGTTTTGTTTCATGTCTAAACTATGATGTTCACAACCCACTTATCCATCTTAGCTGGATAAACCTGATTAGTTAGTTCAGAGAATGTGGGAAAGGAGAGGGGGGGGGGGTATTTAGAGCACATTCTTTCTTTAGTTTTTTTATCAGTGAGATCAAATGCTAAAGCCATGGCGAGAGGGAAAGCCAATTAAGGACGTGTACTCAGAGTTTCCTGATTATCACCTCTTCGTAGCTCAACATCTCGTCATTCGATACAAGCAGAGGGGTTGTGAAACCTCTTGAAGTGAGACGACGCACTGAAACCCTGTCAGTGTGGCAGTCGACAGACAGACAGACAGAGAGAGAGAGGTAGGCCGTACGGAGAGACAGTGGGCCGAATGTTAGACACGAGCTAGACAGTGTCACAAAAGGCACATGTGGAAACATTGGACGGGCACACGGCCAGACAGAACACAGGCGCAGACAGGAAGCTGGGGAAGTGTTGCCATCTAATCTCGCTTGTTTACCGTGTGCGCTCAAACGAAACCCCCCTCTTGATTACACGTCATTGGAACTATAGGTCCCGAAGACAAGCTCTCCCGCCCACCCACCTAAGCCTGTCTGAGCAGTTACCGTATGCCACCTGCGAGCATCGCATGATAGCTGTCACACAATAAGTCTGAGTTCACTGCAGTAGCAGAAGTGTCCACTTCTGCTACTGACTGTCTGCCTGTCTGTCTGATGCTCTCTGTCTGACTGTCTGTCTATTTGTCTGTCTGTCAGTTAGTCAGTCAGTCAGTCTGCCTGTCTGTCTGTCTGATGCTTTCTGTCTGACTGTCTGACTGACTGTGTTTGACTGCCTGACTGACTGCCTCTCTATTTGTCTGTCTGTCAGTCAGTCAGTCAGTCTGCCTGTCAGTCAGTCAGTCAGTCTGCTACTGACTGTCTGCCTGTCTGTCTGATGCTCTCTGTCTGACTGTCTGTCTATTTGTCTGTCTGTCAGTTAGTCAGTCAGTCAGTCTGCCTGTCTGTCTGTCTGATGCTTTCTGTCTGACTGTCTGACTGACTGTGTTTGACTGCCTGACTGACTGCCTCTCTATTTGTCTGTCTGTCAGTTAGTCAGTCAGTCTGCCTGTCAGTCAGTCAGTCAGTCAGTCAGTCTGCCTGCCTGCCTGTCTGTCTCTCCGACTGTCAGCCAACCCCCTTCTCGCCCTGCGCTCAAACGCAACCCTGTTCTTCATTACACATCATTGAAACTATAGGTCCCGGAGACATCCCAGTGCCATGGCCGCCGTGTCAAAGATTGACAGGGTGGTGAAGTTAGCGGACTGTGTCGTGAGGAAGTGGGGTGTTGGAGCAAGAGCTCTCTTTTTTAAAGAGAAGAGAATCAAGAGACGTGAGCAAAGAGACATTTCCCCCTGTTCCTGCACAGTTCACAACGAGTTCACGCTGCCAAACTCTGGTGAGGTGAATACTACACGGGCACGCCTCGAAGCAACACAGCTTGCATTTGACATGTGAAAAAACAAGCAACATGATCTCAAATACTTTTAAGAATACTCAAAATTCCTACCACAGCTCTGGCTATATGCTCTGTGAATGTAACACGATCGTTTTCTGACTTATTGAATGGGTTCTAATAGCCTATTCAGTCAAACTAATAATAACGCAACCGATATGTGATTAACGTGGTCAATCAAGTCTCATTATATGCCATTTACAGTGCCAGTAGTGGTCAGAGCTTATGTGATAACCATGACACAATCTACATTTTCAGCACAATCAATCACGTCCGGGAAAGATTAGATAACTTTCCACCTCCAAACCCCCCACCCCTAAAAAAGAACCTCTTTCCTTTAGCCCAAAGAATTATATTATATTGGTAATAGTTAACAGCATGGTGTGTGTGCATGCGTGTGTGTGTGTGCGTGCGCGTGTGTGCGTGCGTGCAAGCCCGTGCGCTGATGGAAACTGCCATAAAAAACGTGTTATATGTGTAGTTGGGACTGGCTTGGCTCTCCAACTCGACTACCTTTTGCAGTTCAGTGTTAGCCCAAGGCTTGTTCCCTGATGATAAAAGCAGGGCTGATCCTGACTTCTCTAAATGTGTACAATGCATTACTTTGTGGACATTTAAAAAACAATTATACAAGGAGCTGCATCCATTTTTATTCATTATCTGTGCAGGCTGTCCCCTAATGTGATAAATGTTTGTAACTGTCTAATTTCCTTATGGTTAACATTTGAAGTGATCTCAAGCTCTTCTTGAGGAATCAATGAATATCCTCCAGACAATGTACATATTACCAACACATAGCCTATGCCTAATATTCAACTATCCTAACGTATCTATTCATATGTTGTGGTTTCCAAATGGTTTGACCTATGACATACAAAATACACATCTTTTCAATTATACTTCACATGGCTGTGTAGGCACATCAGCATTTTGTTTCAGTGCGTGCACACAGATGATGAGATGTTCACAGAATTTTACAAAACGTGTATTGTATTAGAATCGCTTACTACACCTTTAATAAAGGTCATAGTAGCCAATGTTTTCTAGTTAGTCATGTGAAACATGCATTGAAGGAGGGCAACTGGTTTGTGTTAGCAAATTCATCAATGCTTTGGTGACTCAGATGCAATAGTCACTTCCATTTCTGCATTGCTTCATTATGTTTTACTACAAGTGACATTGAATGTTCCACCCCGGAAAATCTGAGTAGATGTTTGCAGCTCAAGACGTGCGGTGCGTAAAATATATATTTTTTTAAACTATGAATCTCTTGACCCCTCTGAATGTGTATGTATCTTGAACGCTGATTTATGGAAGCCTTGCTGAGCACAGATTGCTGGATTTCTATAAATCTGACGCATGTTATTTTATTTGTTGTCAGGATGCGGTTAAAGCGTCATCTTTTGAACCCCATCAATTTTTTACCGTGGTTGGTTAGGCTGAGGTCCAATATTTCAGAGTCTTTTTTGTCCCAGCAAAATAGACACGAAGAACAACCATCCAAATTGTTTAACCATAAGAGAATAATCAAGAAAATGTCATAACAAAGGACGTTTCCAACCAAAGTAAAACCCTCCACTTTGTGAAAAGTCTCTGGGGATATTCACATCCAGTAAACTAAGAACATAACTCGCTAAGCTTGGTCTTTTGCTTCTGCTTAAACCAATGTTGGTCAGATCATATTACAGTGCGGATTGAACAAAATAGAAAAAATGTGGGCCCAATGCGTCTATTATGAAACGTTATTTTATTTTAAAAAACGATTCTGTTGTTTAGGAAAAAGAGCATATTCCACCAGATTTTTGGTCCAGTTATTATATAGTTTTATTTTACAATCTGATGGGTCTGTATAGCATCCTGTTGGCTACTTTACATCTCTTCTGTGTCTTGGCCTTGGCCGTCTAGTGAGAACATGTAAAACATGATATACTGTATATTTACGTGACATTCCTCCCCAAAGTTGCCAATGCGTTTGTTTCAAAGAGGGTGTTTACATAGACACTTCAGTTTGTTCACTGAAGCCTATTTGGCTGGAGGGGTCTGAATAGGAGCTGTCTTAGGTCAAGTAAACCTGTAAAATCCCTGATCACTAGACATGGAACACCCCCTCTCTCTCCCTCTCTCTTCCTCTTTTCTATGCATTTCTATGTAATTTCTCTCTCTCTCTCTCTACACATTTATGTTTTCAGAGACATTATATCCTGTCACTGACATTTGCACACACGCACATACACATGACTGTGACTCAATCTCTATCTCTCTAGCCCAGTGACTACACCAGGGAGGACTACACCTTCCCCCTCCCACCTAGCTGATTGCTGATTAGTAGCTGATTAGGGAACATAGGGCCACCATATGGGAGGAAGTGGGAGGTTAAAATAGGAGTTTTACCTTCCATTCCAAGCAGACACCCTGCTGGAGGGAGGGAGGGAGGGAGAGAGAGAGAGAGAGAGAGAGAGAGGGAGCGAGCGAGAGTCACTCCCAAATAAGCCTATTCTTTCTGAGTCTTTTTGCTCACTAAACTTGATAGACTGGACTGTTAGATGGGGAGTATCAACATGAAGGCATAAAGTGCCTTCATGCATTAAATGGTACAGTGCCGTAAACACACACACACACACACACACACACACGGAAATATGGGACAGGCTGTTTCGGGCAGGGATATCACACATGCACATACACAAACACACATACATAAAATATGAGTACGTTCCTCACCAGAGCACGAGCAAGTGAGCATCTGCGCATGAGGTGTGTGTGTGTGTTGGGGGGAGTGGGGGTGTTTAGAAGCGCAGGTGCCTTAATTGTGCGACAAACAAAGGCCCCGGCAACAGGGAGGGCCAACCTGTGAATGAGTGTCTATTAGGGGCCAGGCAGGGCCAATACAGGCCCGCTTGAACGCATGGACGCATGAATGGATGAACAAGTGTTGGGGGTTCAAGGACCACGTGTGTGTGTGTGTGGGGGGGGATTCAACCCAGAAAGGTAATGGGATAAATATAGGAAGAAAGAGAGAGAGAGAAAGAGAGAGAGAGAGAGAGAGAAGAGACGGGTTGTGGGGGGGGGGGGTGGGGCCGCCGCCCCCCTCTCAGACACGGCACACGCTATTAATTCTGGCCCAGTGGAGACAGACCCTGCCTGGCCATCTGCTCAGGTCAGGGGGGCGTTCAGTGTGGCCGGCGTACCCCACACACACACACACACACGCACACACACACATGTATCCCTAAATGTATCCTTACATGCAT
>JAODVN010000010.1:766844-777740 GCA_025434125.1 Chologaster cornuta
ATTTCCTGCTCATCTCTCTTCCCATCATTATTATCATTATTTTCGCTATTGCTTTTCCATAGTAATCTCCACAAGACATCCGAGAGTAGAGTGGCAATTCCTCTGATATCCCAGTGTAGTATCCATTGTGAGCCTGTTGCCCAAGGTTCCCTGTGATCCAGCACTGCCCTGACCAAATTCTCTAATGTCTGTCTCCTTTCATTTAAATTTTTAATTTATTTACTCCTTACTTGTCCTTCTTCCATATGGAAGATGAAGAGACGGAGACATCAGTCCTGAAAGCAGAGTTGATTCGAGAGCCAGACCTTCTGTCCGACGTGTCCGAGATGAAACAAGACTTGATCAAAATGACCGCCATCTTGACCGCCGGCCCCACAGATAAACCCTCTTCACTAGGCGGTCTAGAGAAGGGGGCAGAGGAGGTGTCCGGAGTTCCATTAGAAATAATGGAGAAGGACTTAGAGAAAGTCAAAGAGGACCTGGAGAAAGTCAGTGAGATCCTTAGGAGCGGAACGTATGAGGGTGAGGTGGCAGAGGAGGCAGCACAAGCTGCCAGAATGGCTGAGGAATGGGTTCTCCTCTCAGACAGTGAAATAAGGGAGGCCAAAAAGATGGCAGCTGTGCAGACAAAAGAACCGGTTCTACGTGAAACCAGGGCTAATAAAGGGGCTCCTAGACCTAAAGCTATTAAAGACAGTGGTGACCTCAAAGAATATCTCCTGGATGCGCCAGTGAGCTCTAAAACAAAAGTTAAAAAAGAGGAGAAATTCACAGATGTTATTTTACGCAAAAGTGCGAAACCGACAACGCCAACCAAAGGTCAAGACAAAACTTCTGTTGCTGATGCTAAAAAGCCAGTCAGACGGAAGGGTAAGGATCATGGGCCATCAGCGGACTCTATTGAAGGGGGTGCACATCTCAGTGTGCCCACAGCCCATTCCCCAAAGTCACCTGCATCCCCAGTGGTTGAAGAAACCCCCATCGGGTCAATAAAAGACAAAGTCAAAGCCCTACAGCAGAAAGTGGAGGCAGAACAGAAGAGCAAACGGGGTAACAAACCTTCACAGCTGCCTGTAATGAACAAGCCCTCTCCCAAAGCCAAAGAAAGCCCTAAATCAAAACAGGGCCCCCCAAAATCCCCCATAGTTGTATCTGAGAAACTTGAGGAGACCATGTCAGTAAAGGAGCTGATGCAAGCTTTTCAAACAGGACAGGACCCATCAAAGAGAAAGTCTGGGCTTTTTGAACTGAAAACATCCACTGTTGCTGCAACTGAACAAGCCACAAAATCACAAACCAACCAGTCAAACTCTGTAACCAAAGCAATAACACCCTGTGTCTCTCAACAACAAGAAGTATCTCTGGACTCAAAGCCTCACAAAAGCGAGACCACTCCGCAAGAAAAAGAAAATGAATCAAAACTAATTGTCACTGACTCAGAGCTAACTGAAACTGTAGAATTTGTAAATAGTGGCCTTGATGATAGCTCTGACAGTTCAAAACACGAGGGTGTGGCAGACTCATTAAGTGCTAGTCCTGGGGAAGGAACCCTTCACCTGAGTTCAGAAGACAGTTACAGACACGAGGGCTTAGCAACTCCAGGGACAAGCCCTGAAAGTCTATCTCCTTCTCTCAAAAATGGAGAACAGACTTTCAAAGCATCTGCATCAGCATCTGACAAAGGTGAAAGGGAAGTCAAAGAGAAGGGCAGCGACTCTGGTGTGGGGACCATCACCGATCAACTGTCTACAGAATCGACCTTCCCTGTCTCTTCCAGTGATGCTATGGATTATCACAGTACAAGTGAGTCCACATCTCTTAGGCAGAGCGAATGTAAACAATCTAAACCTCAAAAACTAACAAAGCGAATCTCAGAGACCCTAGAAACATTTCTTAGTGATGAGGAAGGCCCCGAGGGTCAGTTAGCCTTATCTTTATCCAGTTCTCCAGCTTCTAAATCGTCTTCTCACCGTAAAGGAAGCTTAGAACTGCCCATAAGAAACCAAGACTCGGATACCCTAAGCCCATTAGCAGATGACGCGATTAGCCACCGAGACTCTCTAGAGAGTAGTCCTATCATGGAAGAGAACTCCTCCCATAAATCCCCAGACTCAATTGAACCTAGCCCTACAAGGGAATCCCCCTGCCATGACTCCTTAGAAAACAGTCCTGTAGAGCAAAAACGCCAACCAGCTTTCCCGCCGTCTCTAGGTCAGCTTGCGGTGTCCTCTAGCCACCCAGAACCCTCTCAAGTCACAGAAATTCCCCCAGATGCTGCGCGTAGTAGGCTGCTTCGAGACCATGAAGCTAGCGCTGATGATGACAGTTGTGAGCAGACGTCCCAGATGACAAGTTCTGGTAAGAGTCCCCTCTCCCCTGAAACGCCTAGTTCTGAAGAGGTAAGTTATGAGGTTAATCCCAAACCCCCTGATCACACGTTGCTCACAGTGCAATTCAAACCGGCTGTCATCCCCGAAGATGCAGAAGAGGAGGAGCCCAGTTGTGGAGCTCAGAAAACAATTACTCCGGAAGAAGAAATGTTTAAGATGGCAGCCAAAATAAAAACATTTGATCAAATGGATCAAGAATCGAGGTGCAAAAAGAACTCTAGTAAAGATATATATGTTGCAGCAGATCCAGACATAGGGGATGACAGCAACAAAACATTAGATCCCACACGTGAGACGTCTTCGCAGGGTGAAGGTTGGCTGACTAGGCCCAGTGAGGATTCAGAGTTAACTTCTTGTGTTGACCCTCTTATTAAAGTACAACCTCCCTCTCCTTTTCCAGCAGGTTTTCATGAAGGGCTCAACGTCAAAGAGACCAACAGCACAGCTACAACAGGAAGTGTCACAACAGCGGGACCTCATTCTGTCTCAGATACGAGTGACTCAAAGTCCATAGTGATGAGAACTGAACAGGGAAATAAAGCGCAGCATTCTGACGCAGACAATGCTAATGCTGAAGCTGCAGGAACGACAGGCTCTGCAAAAAAAACCGATGAGCAGAAAGAGGAGAGCTTGAGGAAATCAAAAGAAAATACAAACAACTGTGAGATGGGTGTTGACACAGTACAGTCTGAGAAAGTAAAACCAGGTAGCGATGTAACAGATGGTGTGAAAGAAGATCAAACGAAACATACAGGGGCACCGGAGGCTGGAATTCATCTTCCTGTTGTCACTGGACAAGACGCTTTCAAACCAAAAATGTGTTTATATGATGACGCAGAGGAGGATGATGAGGTGGCCGAACCTCCCAGGACCGAGTCAAAGGGTGTCACTGCGAGAGCAGAGTCCGACACCTGGACTGCCATACGCGAAGATGACTCCACTTTCACAGCGCGTGTCAAAGAGGAGGAACAGAAAATACTCAACCTCATGGTAGGCCGCCAATCTCAGCAGGCAACCCCTGACACAACCCCCGGTAGGACCCCCACAGAGGAGAGCTCTCCAACCAGCGAGCCCAACCCCTTCCTGTTTCAGGAGGGGAAGCTCTTTGAGATGACCCGGAGTGGTGCTATAGATATGACTAAAAGAAGCTATGAAGAGGAAGGAGGTGGCTTTGCTTTTTTCCAGATAGGTGAACAGCCCGTAGAGGAGCCCCTCTCAGATGAGGTCGGGCAAGAGGCTAGGAGAGCTGAAGCCCAGCCAGAAGTTGGCTTAAATCTAACGCTAGCATTTACAACTAAGGAAGATAATAAATCAAAGGAGTGTCAGCATCAGTCCCCTGTTGAAGGTGATCAGGCTTCTCCAAAGGCTGATGCCTGTAAATCTAAAATCCCTAGAATGGGCATTTCAGCCTCAGCTAAACCCACAAAAAAAGATCAAACGTCCCCTGAGGCAGAAGAGGCTAAAACAGATCAAACTTTAGATGAAGGTCCATTAGATCCCATGATAACGAATGTGCAGACAGCAGAAACTACAGTCACCAGATCAGTATATTCTGAACAGGGCCAAGACTCCTCTGATTCTTCTCCGGAGGAGTCTCAGTCAGTGGTAGAATCCCCAAAACCAACAGGAAAGGCCAAACCAGCTGCAGTCAGTATTGCAAAAAAGACTCCAGCTAAAACCAAAACTAAGTGTACCCCTCATGTTCAGGGAAAGCCTAATGCACAGCCTCAGTCCCATGCAGCTCCCTCCTCGGGACCTCTTAAAAAGGAGGCTTCGTTTACCTCTGAGTCCAAATCTAGAATTCCAGTCAAAGCTGTCAAACCAGACTCCCCTGCTAAACGTAATGAATCTGCACAGGAAAGAAAGCAAAAGGTTCCAACAAAAAAGGAAGCGAGGAGAAAATCTGAGACAGATATGGGTCCCCCTGTGGAGGCCAAAACCAAAACACAGTCTTTCAAAGCCAAGAGCTTCTGTGAGGGAGAGTCCACAAGGCCATCTGCTAAAAAGGAACATGGTCGTCCCTTCAGCGTAGAGTCGGCGAAGTCTAAAGGCTTCCAGTCCAGGCTGCCTGTCAGAGGCAAAGCTGGTCCACAACCTCAAACGTCAACGCCGATAAAGGAGATGATCAAGCCGAGAAAACAGACCATTGAGTTCTTTGAAGAAATTAGTCACGAGGCAGCGAAAGTTGTGAAGAGGCTGGCACTCGCAGGGAAAGACACGGAGCAAGAAGCTGCAGCTGCTAACTCAGACGACGAGAGCAGTCTCATCGATCCATCAATCATACAAAAGGAAACTGAAATGCAGTTCCCTCCCTCAGGAGACATCTATCCCATTAGAACACTATGGGACAACCCCATTGAGACGCAGATGCAGCGAATCCCAGAAGATAAAGTCCTAATTCAAGGTACCCCTGCAACCTACGGGCCCATTTACTTTTTCTTGTCCCTTAATAGTACCCTGCAGTTCGTTAAGGTTCCTCCTCACTGTCTCTTCTAGCTTGTAGTCAAAGACTCTTTGTGCTTGTGCGGATTGAGCGCTTTGTGTTTGTGTTTGTGTTCGTTCCTTCTCTATGTTGTGAAAATCTCAAGATTGACTTAAAGGCTTTAATGAATTCAACAAAAAACATTTCTGATTAATAAATTGTTGAACCTTATAAAATAATGTGTTATTTAAAAAACATAGTATACAGAAAATATTTGTTTATTCATAAAGTCGCCAAAGTCTGTCATGACAATTCTTAACCATTGTAGCATCTACTGTTTTGGTGTACCGCGAGTTATTTTCATTTTAGCCATTGAAGCTACTCAACAGTATCTACGCACGTATATATTTGCACATAGATATTCAATAACTTTAGCTCCATGTTTGTCCAGTTTCCATAGAGATGTAGTTAGCGCTTCCTTCGATGTGCGTGGTGTGATGGTGGGTTCCAGTTCAAAATGTTACTTTAGTCTGATCTTCCCTTGGGGGCTCTTATTGCTCATGGTTGTCTGGTGGTATTTGCAGTAGATCCACAGGATGAGGCAGAAAGAAAAGAGCAACGGTTGGCCATCATAGCCGACCACCTGGGCTTCAGCTGGACAGGTGACACCATTTCACATAGCTTATTGTAGCGCTTTTTGTTTTTATATCTTAGATATGGTCTGATTTATTTTTGATTAAGGTCTGATGTGCTTTAGTACATTCATTAGATCTGAGTGGCAGTTAGATCTGAAGGCTGAAATGCTTAATATTTTAATGTTGTATGATTCTCAGCTCAAGGATCATTTTTGACTTCATAATAATATATGCTGTCACATGCAAGTAATGTTACCATTAAGATTTGCCATGCGATTTAAAAATGGTTTTTAAGAACATTTGTCTGTTTACAGAGCTTGCACGAGAGCTGGAATTCAGTCAAGAGAGAATCACCCAGATAAGAATTGAAAACCCTAATTCGCTACAGGACCAAAGTCACGCCCTGCTAAGACTATGGATGGAAAGAGAGGGAAAACACTACACAGGTTGCTGATTGCATAATGCTACTAATGTTAACCAACTAAGAGATTGCGTTCATAATATTCATAGGGCCTATTTTTCTGTGCACAGAATTTACATTGATTCAGAGACTGACAAAGATCAACCGAATGGACATTGTTCACCTCATTGAAACCAAGATTATGAGATCCACAGATGAAGAAACATCATCACACACCTATGCAGAGATAGAGAGAACAATAGCCCTTGACAATAGTGAAGGTACAGGTGCAGTATTTTTAAAATAATACAAAATAATAAAATATAACCAATCAAAATATAAAACTAAGACATTCATATTTCTAAGACAATTCTAGCAAAAAACCTACTTATGCTCTGCCCTCTTAGGTTTCTCCGCCCTTCATGAAGACATTGACAGTCCCCGGCAAGGTAGACGAGCAGATACAACTTCCAGAAGTCCAAGCTCTGGGTTACAGGTTCCTATGGTTTCAGCAGAGGATCTGTCCACCAGCTTGTCGTCTCTCTGCGAGACAACAGGCCGGCCGGAGATGGATACATCAGCTACAGGCCTCCTGAGACATTCCCAGAAAGAGAATCGACAAAATGATAACGAAACAACACAGTAAGTATTTCAGGGAATATGTGAAATACATTTGAGATAAAAAGGAAAATTATTATGAAATGCAGATGGTTTTAATGGTGAGGGGATATAACAATGGATTTGCATGAATGTGACCTGCATGCTATGTTTTCTTCTCTCAGGTTATCACAAAGATGCGAGGATACAATGGATACATTGCACATGGGCACATACAAACATGTAAGTCCTTTTTTCACACTGTACTGCACCTCCCCCTACAAGCTCCGCTCCCATGTGATTGACCCTGTGTGCAAAGGAAGACCCAAGTTGTCTTTCCAGATCACTCCCCCTCCCTATCCCACTGTTGAACTGTCAGATGACGATGATGAGGCTGTGGGTGGACGGGAATGGAGTTTGGAGTGTCTGCGGACCACCGGTGCTGACTCTGTCAATCAATTTTTGTCACTGTCCACGTGGCGAGAGTCAGACAATGGCTCACAAAAAGGTTTACGCGAAAGTCGACCATTGTCTCTAACTGATTTCGAAGACAGCTTGACTGAATGCGAGCAAGCCGAAACTGACTTCAGACAACTGTTAGTCGAGTTCAAGGAAACCGACAAGGAATACGAGTATGTCTGTGATGCTCCAGTTACTGCTAAATCTCAGCAGAAAGAGGGGGCATCAGAAAATACCACCTGTACCCACCAACCAAGGAGTGAGTGTCACACTAGTCCAGGTGTGCTAGAATATAGTCAGGCCAAGCCAACAATCAGGCAGGTTTGTTCAGAGGAGCACATGGATGCAGTATCACGTCGACTCTACAGCGTCCTCTATGGGTATGACAATGAACTGAATGACAACGAGAAAGTTCATCTAATCCCTCAGGATGAACCTACTGAAGATTCAATACAGGATTTACGGGACACGAACAAACTTGATAGAGCAGTTACAGCTGAGCCTATCCAAATGTATGGTTCTAAAGCCTCTGAGTTTGAGGAAGATGTTCAGCAAATGTCCATTCCATCAGACGGTCATTTGTCTAATAAAGCAACTGATATTAACACTCAAGCATTAATAATAGATTCCTCTGATTCAAATGTTAACAGTTTAGTTTTAGTGTCTCCATCTAACTCGATGGCCACAGCCGCTGTTTTTCAGGTGTCACATGACTCAATGGTAGAGAACACAGAGAATGTGGTTTCTCCTGAAGTTGCTGAGCGTACGTCAGTCTCACAGGAGACAGCATTATTATACAGGTCCCTCACACCAGAATCATCTAAGTATGCTATCCACTATCAACACACTGCTCTAGGTAGATTATCCAGGGCCTCATCGCCAGAGTCCGTGTCATCGCTAAATGAATTCAGTTTTCTTGCACCTGACTCTCCAGTACCTCACTTTAGACCCTTGTCTCCCCTACCACCCCCCGTTTATCTGTGGGAAGTGGATGAGGATGGAGCTTTTCCTCAGGAGCAGTCATACTTAAGCACAGCAGGAGAGGTGTCTAGGCTGCTAGCGACAGCAAGCGAGGAGAGGCCTCTAACGCCAATGGTTTCAAACAGGCGACCATTTGAAAGGCCGATTTCGCCTGACAGCGACTACAGTTGTGTAGAATCCATCTCACCTCAGTCACTTTGGTTTGGAACAGAGGACAGGCCATCATCTCCTGATGCTGCCATTTTAGACACAGAGGACAGGGCATCATCGCCTGATGAGTGTTTGCCAGAGACAAGAACATCGTCTCCTGAATCTATAGCGTCCCTAACGGCATATAGTCTTCTTCCGCCAGAGTCACCCATACCGGAGTGTAGTCAGGCGTTGACACAGCCTCCTTCCACATGTCGAGATAGCTCAGCGTCACCTGAGTCAGTGTTGTCAGATGTGGAGTTAGAAGGCGTGCTTTTATTGTCTACACTTTCTGAAGACAGGCTTTCATCACCGGCATCTGCAGCATCTCTGAATGAATACAAAGCACTGTCACCTGAATCACCTGTTCCTGACTTCAGTAAGGTTTGGCCAGATTCAACCCTATCACTTACTAGACAGAGATCCACCTCCCCCGAATCAATATCCTCAGATATTGATTATAAAGATGTGTATCCGTCATCATTGTTTTTTGAAGATAGACCATCTTCCCCCATTTCAGTCATTTCTGTTGATGGAAACACAGTGCTGTACCCTGATTCGCTCCAGCCTGAGTGTAGAGGACGGACTGTTGTATCTACACGTGGACATGTATCCTCCTACCCTGAAGAAATGGTATCAGACATTGAATGTGCCATTGGAACATGCAATTCTACTGAGTTTAGGCCAGAATCACCTATATTAATAACATCTAAACCATTATCTGAGCACAGTGATGATTGGGTCATAGTATCAATGTCTGACACCCAAGAAGTGCCTCTCTCTCCACAGTCAATGCCCGATCAACCTCACGTGGCCCCTCATTCAGATACGTTAATTAAAAACAGTGAACCATCGTCTCTTGAAATAGCAACTTCAATAACTGAATGTACAATTGTTTCCCAAGTCAAGTGTATTACGCAAAATCATCCAACTGAAGAAGATTCAGCTACAACAAGGTTACCTGGAGAGCCTTTAGAGTATGTGTCAGAGCACCACACATCATTTCGACTGACAGAAATTCAAGTCCCAGTCTACAAACTGGTTTATAATGCAGAGCTTCGGAGGCTGATCTCTCAAATCCATGATCCACAGTATGTTGGGGAAACCTCCATGATTAAAAGTGGAATGGTTGATCTTGAAACAGAATATGTGCACGCTGGAAATCAGTGCACTGCTCCTGACGTAACTAAACCGGACTTAAGTCAGGCTTTATCTGATGCTGCTCACTTTGACAAAGGCTACAGAGCCTCTTCACCTGAATCAGTATATTCAGATCTTGAATACGGGGCTAACTGTTCATCACCCAATGAGCAAAGACCATCATCTCCAGATTCAGGTGATGAATATAATGCACTTCCACCTGATTCGCCAGTCCCTCACTATATACACGTTCTCACAGAGTATAACATTACAACGGGATTGGACAGGCCCTCTTCACCGGATTCAGCCGATTCTGAGATAGACTATGGGGATATTTCCCAGTCTGTGCTGCTGTTTTCCAATAATACTGAGCAGAGATCTGACTCGCCAGATTCACTTGTGTCAGAGTCTACAAAGAGAACCCCTGGTGGAGGTCAACCCTTGCCTCTCAAGGCTGTCCGAGTGCCAGTAAACAGGCTGGTATATGATGCTGAACTTTGGGCGTTTGTTTCACAAATGCGTGACCCACAGTATTTAGGGGAAACGTTCTGCAGTAAAACAGGTGTTTATGAATATACTGCATATAGGATTGAGTATGTACAGGGTGATGTGGGCGAAAAAGAATCCATACTGGACAAAGACAGACCCACGCCACCTGATTCTGAACATATATTAACAGCTGAGGACGTTGTGTCAGTGGTTGCATTGAGATCTGACTCCCCACAGTCTTTAGAAAAGTATGGTGCCTTGTCGGCAGACTCCCCAGCACCTCCATTTTCTTATGCCTTATCTGACATGGCTTTAATTGTGAATCGCTCATCCTCTCCAGAGTCATCCTGGTCAGAAGTGGAATCAGATATCACATGTGTTCCATATATTTTCAGCGAAGGCAGACCCGCGTCATCTAGCTCAGTATTATCTGGAGGTGAATATAGGCCACTGTCGCCTGATTCACCCATACCTGACTTCAGAACAGCCGTGCCTGAATTTAGTACAGATGCAGATGGTGGTTATAGGTCCTCGTCACCACAGTCACTGTATTCAGATTATGAAAGTGATCATTATACTGATGGTGACTTTATTGAGCAAAGAGCAGACTCTCCTGACTCATGTTTATATAATACCGGAGAAAGAAAACTTCCATCAGTAACTACTGCGACATTTAAAGTAATCCAAGTTCCAGAGTACAGACTGGTGTATGATGCAGAGCTTTGGAAACTTATCTCTCAGATCCGTGACCCCCAGTATGTAGGAGAAACTTTCACGAGTAAAACAGGAGTGTTTGAATATGCAGGGACAAGGACAGAACATGTGCAGGTTGATTCAGATGCAGAAGAGTTGGGTGGATCATTGTCACCTGATTCAGACTCAGAATACAGGCCTCTATCACCTGGAACCTTGAACACACTGACTGTTCTGAGATGTGACTCCCAAGAATCAGTGGATCTGTGCCGCCCTTTCTCTCCAGATTCTCCCATTCCCCAGTATTCTATGTCACTTCCAGAATTTTTCACAGCAAGTGATGCAGTCTCATCACCAGATTTTCAAGCGGAATTGTTTGAATCTATTGCTGTGTGTAGATCGACATCTCCTGAATCAATGGCTTCAGATGTAGAGTTTGCTCCTACCATTTCACAGATAACTGAACTTGTAGACCGGGCAGATTCCTGTGACTCAGTGTTG
>JAODVN010000010.1:784396-794576 GCA_025434125.1 Chologaster cornuta
CATCACAGATCAGTCCTATTACTTTGTTTACAGGTCAAAAAACACATTTTAGGCTCTGATCACACAGTCGCTAGAAACACGTTGTTTTGCTATGGTATTTCTAGCGCTGCGCTTCAGCTCTTTTTTTAAATCGTTTTTTTTAGATGCGTATAAAAGTCACACATGTCGTCAATGTGACAGTTGTCCCAGGCAACAGGCAAAAAATGAATTGTTAAAGTGAAAGTGAAGTTTTTTTTGTTACGGTTATGAAAATGAGAAGAAATGAAAAGAAATATGCATATAATGTAATTTAACAAGAGTTAGCTAATTGTTAACTCTTGTTATTGGTCGCTATCGTGTTGGTTAGCATGTTTTGTGTAGTGGCTTTGTAATATTTCCCACCGCTGCGTTATAGTTGCACCCCCACACACACACAGGACTGACGCCCCTACGGCGCATTAGCTCACCTGTGCATGACTCCAGACACAAACCAAGGCGTGTGTGTGTGTGTGTGCGCGCCTTAATGGCGGAGGAGTGGGTCTCACTGGACCATAAGCTAGTAACCCCTCCCCTCCTCCAGGACCCAGATGCGTAAGAGGCGGAGCCAGCAGAGGGCCGTGGTGAGAGATGCCCAGAGGAAGAAGCATGTGCACCTTGAGCACCAGGAGGACAACCCCGACACCCCCCTGCAGCCTGACGCCCTCCAGCACCACCTGCGCCTCCTGCTGCAGCACTACTGCCACACGGAGCCCCAGGAGGAGGAGGAGGAGGAGGAGGAGGAGGAGGAGGAGAGTTAGGATTGTTCCTTTAGGATTCACCACTAATCCTGTACCCCCAGAACACTGTTCACCCCCAGCAATGTTTTGTGTGTGTGTGTTTGTTTAAACTGTTGCCCACCCTCCCCGCTGCACACCGGATTAAAATAAGTCGGTTTAAGCCCCCTCTTTCCCCCGGCCACGCCCACAACTCCTCCCCAGTGTGGTAAACTATACGAGGAACAGCATTGTGTTGTTTTAACACCACTTTCTTCCTTATAGGGCCGTGTTTCCTTTGCTCTGTTTGTGACCAAAGATAGCTGCCCTAATGTTGTCATGAAGACCTCTTGCCTAAACCCACCCCCCCCCCCCGACCTGCTCCCACAATAAGTTCTGGCTGCTGTGATTGAGTAACGGACAAGGTGACGAAAGTGAAAGTGCGTCAAGGTGAAGGGCCATCTTAGACATTCAACATGCGCCTGCTTCTTGTTGACAGATGAGTGTAAAAATAATCTAATGTGTACATATATAAATACAGAGGAGATTGGAATCGTGTTCTGGCGGGGACATATTGTACAGTACAGCGTTTCAAAGCATTTAATTCATTAGCCCACTTAATACACGATGTCGCGAACAAGCACTGGTCAAAATCACTCCGTCGTTCAAAGAGGTTGAAATATTGAGAACTGCAAAATTTGGGTTATTAATGTTACAGTATGTAAACCAGTGTCTGCTTCAGACATGGTAACAGGGATCTTCTATCAGGAGCCATAGAAGCTACCGATTGTTGTGGGTGGAGAATGCTTTCACCTTTACTGCGGCACATCAACTCAGACTCATCTGTTTACAAGCCGTTAGCCCCACATGGAGGTTTCCTCAGACACATTGCTCAACCTGCTTGTTTTTAATTAATTTGTCTTTTCCCATGTGAATCATGCATCCATGTTTTTCCCCACAGTCTCAGCCTTCTTGTGTATATACATGTTTGTGTGTCTGTTCTCACGGCAAAAGAAATGTATTATTTACAAAATAGTAATTAGAAATGGTTTTAGTTACTGTTTTTGTCACTTTTAATGAGCATAATGCACTTATTCTGCTGTGATCTTGAGCTAACCATAAGTTTAACCCTCAACACCATTTACTGTTGTGCACTAACCCTGTCCAAACAGATCATGCCTGTTGTGAATGTAAATGAAGGAACGGTACAGATGTCACAGTGATGTGAAGCACATGATTTGATTTGCTGTTTGGTTCATAGATGTCACCATCTTAAAGTCTTGAGCTACTGACAAGACCTTCGATGCGGGATATTGTCAAATGATTGCTCTTTTTCTTTGTTCATTTTAACTCTTATTTATTTCCCTCTGATCCTACCATAGCATAAGAGGGTGTGTGTGTGTGTGTTTGTATGTGCTCTCTAAAGATGTGTAATGAGAGCTGACCCACTTGCTATTGTGCTCAAATAGGTTTTATTTCTCTGGTTGTCTATAAACTCTTGTTTGCAGAGATCAATGCAGACTATGTCTGACTAGGTATCTTTGGTGTCACTTCCCAGACCTTTATCTATGTAACAATACAACTTTTCACATTGACATTTGAGTGTGTGATCAATTGCGCAAATAAAGGAAATGCTAAAAATAAAAAAAATGAATAAATGAGCTTTGTTTCCATGGTGATAACTATAGATACAAATTTACAGTACAAATATCTACACTGGCATGTATTAGTTATCAAACTATTAAAAAGAAAAAAATGGAAACTGCATTGCAGCTGCAGTATGTACATGAAAGAAAATAAAATTGTACATGTTAAAAGTGCACAAACTGTCTTTCTTTAGTCTGTACCCAAGGGTAGAGCAGCTTTGCCAATAATTATGTGCTCTGGAAATTGCATCTGGTCAAATCCTATAAAAAATGTATTCAACTAAAATCTCACCATCTCATTTGAGCTGCCTGATTGTTCTGCTGCTGGGTAGCGGACATTTCTTTTGTCAATAATACAAATGGTAATTTACTAACGGAAGTGGTAGAAACTAGCTAGTACCGTTCCTTGGATGATAAGTGTTCTTGCTGCATGTTGTACTAGTCTGTTGAAATGCAAAGTTTAAAGAATTAATTAAATGCATTAAATTAGAAAAGGCTAAATATCAGTCACTTTAGTTTCCTATACACACAGTCACACACATCCATTTGGCATAAGTCACCTTTTATTTATTTCATAAACGTACATGAGTTCTCCCCTGTCACTGTGGCAACCATATACAGCTGTGTCCAACAGGTAAAGAAGGGGGTGAGCATTTTTAAATTGAACATAATTAGCATTTGAACATTTAGAACATAAAAGAAAACCCCTGCTGCCAAACACATTGCACCAATAAAACATTGTGAATGCTAATACAAACGATTGTGTTTCACACCACCGTCACCAGGTGTATGCAGTGTTAAATGACCCTCCTACAGTGTAAAATGCCACGCTTTGTTCCCAACTTAGAATAGTGTGATACAAGTGAGTGTATGTGAGAGAAACAAGCAGAATAACGAATAGGCCTTTGGAAGCAGACAGGGGAGGCAGGGAAGAACACGACAGCCGTGTGTCATTAGCTGTCAGACAGGGTTAGAACTCCAGTTCAATCAACAAGGGCGAATGGAAGAGAATAGCATCATGGCTTGGAGTTTACCTACTGCATCAATAATCACGATATAAAAAGTTAAATAAAACAACCAATACAAGTCACATAATTAGTTCCTTATGAAAATATGATTAGACTTTAAAAGCATTTCAAGTCATACAATGGCCTCAAAGTTATAATATATCTACGTATAGTTTACATTCTACCTATAAAGACCTTTTCTACACAGTTCTTTGTGAGGATGGCAGACAAGATAGTAAAACTTGGGTATCATTCCCCTTTTAATAAAAAATCCTAAATATCATATTGCAGTCACATAGCCGTCTGCAAACAGGAAACCTAGTTAATTCCAAGTTCTAATAACCCCATGATAAAGCAAAGATAGCAATTTACGTCGATCACCAAAATCTATACGTCACCAAAACAAAAGCAAGCTCGTCTGTAGTTTCAATAAGACTGCAATTTGGAAGATATAAAGACATAAAAAGCTATATGAATAATAGTCATCGGAAGTCACAAACATCACAATAACTGGTCAGTTGATAAGTCTGTGAAAATGAAAGACGAATATCACTACTCTAAGTCCGTAGGTTTAATTACTCTTTCACAGGCCTGATGGTACAAATGGCAGTCCCTGAAAACCATTGAAATGACAAACTCTGCTAAAAACGGGCCTTTGAAACAACTAAAACATGCTTCAGATTAGAAACGGAATAGAAACATTCTCACTATAAAATGATATTGTCAAGATATTACTTTTTTTGTTTTTTTCCTTCCACCAAACTCCTACATGAATAGTCAGTCCAGCAGCGACAATTTGTAAACAACACTCAGAGAAGGGGGCGGAGTTCTAGCAACAGCTTTAAGGTGAGGGAGATGAGAGACACTTTGTAGTGTCTGTGGTCAGCGGACCACTGTAGGCTGGAGGATGTGGGGAGACGAGGTTGGTCCACGCAACTGAAACAGAGACAGCCATTATGTGGATTAATGACAGACAACAGTGAGTCAGAGCATATGCATTTAAGCCCCTATCCCCCCCCCCACACACACACACTTTTGTTTATGTTCCCATTTACAGAGCCAGGGCTGTGTAGAAGCAGCCGATGTTTTTCAACATTCACAGAATAAATATTTGGGGAAAATGTGAAAAAGTGCATTAGCTTAGCATTAGCGTGGCATTAGCTGACTACACCTTTAATACAGGTAGCACGTGTTAAGGCATGAGCCGCGGCCAGGTCACCTCTAATTGTTGGGCACGGTGGGCGAGCCGGAGCGGTGGAAGTGGATGTTCTGCCACTTGGTGTCGCGGCGGTGCCAGATGCGGGTCTCCTCCGACTGCATGGTGCGGGGCAGGCCGCCGGCGTCGATGTACTGCGTGAGGCGGATGTAAGCGATGCAGGCCGCCTCTTCGCCGATCAGGTGGACGTGGGGGTTGAGCAGGATGGTGTGGATGGGCTGCTTGCCCTTGGACAGGGCTGGGAGGGAACATTCACGGCAGTTAGGCAGACTGGGAATAGGTGGAGACCATCTAACATCTCCTGTAGCGATGGCTTCATTACTTATGCAGCTCTCAGTAGGAGGCATTAACGCCCTCAGAGTCTACAAGTTACAGTACGCGGTTGTAGCGTTAAGTTTTATGTGTTGTACACGGTAGGGCTACTCACAGAGTTTAGACTTGTTTTCCCAGGTAAATGCTACTTGCTATGGCGTCGTGGTACAAAAAAAAAAAAAACACGTGGAAAACACATAGCTATGCAAGAACCTTGCATGTCCGTGTAGTTTGCGTAGTCTATGAATCTGACTTTTACAATGCAGGTTCGAACACGTACAGTATGTGAACCACTGCCATTAGTGACAGCAGCAGCAACCCCCACCAAAGGCCAGCCGTTTCTCTACAAGGCGTGGGTGTTCGAGACAATAAGAGAAAATGTCTGGAAATTCTGCACTTCTCTCTGTAAGAGTGGGCGCATTGAAAAGATCATGGCAAGACTAGAATGTCTTGCTGGTTGTGGTGCAAATTAACCTGCTGAAATCTGTGTGTTTTTAAATCTCTGTTCACGTGTCCCCTCTAAGAAAAGAAAGCTACTCAAATGGTGTTCATAGGAGGGCGACAGGGACATTTTGTCTTAAAGGTGTTGAAAGGCACCTCTTATTGAAAAATGCTATCTGTAAATGTAATGCTTGTGAATAAAGCCAGTCATGTGTCCATGGGTGTGACAATTTCTGTATTTTAACAAACTGTCAATTATAATCAACTTTGGACATGTTGAAACAACAGCTGAAAATTCTACTTTTCCAATTACAGTTGGACATCTTGCATCCATTGAGAGGAACAAAATCAATATCAATTGGTTTGAAATCCCTTCTTCTCAACATCTGTTCCACCCATTCATATTTTAAATACACCATGAGATGGTGCCTTCTTGTTTATTTACCGTTCTCAAAGTAGAAGCGGTGGAAGTCGGTGCCCTCCACCAGGTTGCCAAGAGCCTCTGGTTCAAAGGCAGTGAGTCCTGGGTCACAGATCTTCCTGAGATGAGACAACACGCAGTGAAGAGGAACATTAGCTAAATTTATAGCGCCCCCTGCTGTGCATCAAACAGAACCGAGGTGAACTCACGTGTAGGCCTCAAAGTCGCCATTGTTGATGGCCTCAATTAGCTGCTCCGTCACTTTAATGATCTCCTGCTTGCGAGCTGACAGAAAGACAGACAGACAGACAGTCAAAGAGAGACCGTCGCATCCGACTAACAATCTGTACCACCTCAGACAAAACAGAGCCGCAGAGAGGAGAGGGGGATCTTGCATCAACCCAAAGTCACAACGTTGGGGGTCTCTGGGGCCACATTACACAGGAATACACGCACACAGATACACGGACACGTTTAAGGGCTAAGGGAGCTAAAATGCTAGAGTAGCTGCCGGCGTAGGGACGGAAACATTACCTTTCCTGGTAAGTGAGTACGCTGGGAAACAACGTATGCAAAGAATAGGAAAATGTGAAATTAGTCAAAAATAAACGAAGGCATCCCGTCCGTGCACGTGACAACAGCCAGACCACGTAGGGAACACAATGGAGACACACACAGACACAATAATAATTCTGCCCACAGTACCATTGTGTCCACTAATCTTCCCGGCCATTTGAACACTTACTAGACCCGAGACTGTTTCAAATGTAACCGAAAACAAAACTCATTCGTAAGACAAATGCCGAATGAAAGTAGTCAGGAACACTTTATAGTGACAAAAACCACCGCCGCCTCCACTGACTGAGTGAGGACACAAAGGTTAGCTTTAAGCTTTAAAAAAAGAGAAGAAGAAAGCTTATACAATTTCCAAACAAACCTCCGTATCACCAACCCTGTGAACCACTTAATGTTGACGCACAGCAGGCTCTGCCATTTCACCTGTTTATCCTTGGAGGCTAGACAAATAGCTTTGGCAGATAATTTGTCTGCTTCTCTAAAAGCCATATAATACTGACACGCACACACACACAGTAGAGGATGAATGTCTCGTTTAGAATTCATCACTGGGGGGATTGTGTTAGTTGAGCGAGCCTTTCTGGCTTTTGCCTCCAAAGCAAAGAGCACCTCAAGCGGTTGATGCCGATACATTCAAGTCCACCGCTGTGGGCGGAATGCCGTCTTGTTGAAACGGGAATCATTTCTGCTTGGCAAACAGCACAACGAGACCTGCATCTCTGCACATTGCTTGGCGGGGGGGGGGCATCTTTACGGACAGGAAAGAGACTATGACGCATTTGTATGCATCCACACACACAAAGTGAGATGGTGACTAATGAAATTGAAGCGAAAAGGTCTGCCAGAGCCGGGGCGAAACAAAGCTCTGTCTACAGGTACACCTTAGGACACAGGAGAGCTCAGTCGAGCATTACTACAATAACTAAATGTCCATCCCGGTTTCTCCTTCAGCCGGGTCTGACGTCTGCTTAATCAGAGAGACAGTCCTCAGACAGTGAGAATACAAAAAAGCTTGACCCACTTGACCACGGAAAACCACTCACGCAGATTGGTCAAGTGGTGTCATGGCATCTCTGGACCTGCAGGGGGAGCTCGAGCACTGCAGTCCTGACTGCGGTGGTATTGGGAGATGCTCTTACAAAGGGTTTCCCCTCCCCATTAAAAAGCGAAGTGATACTAAGACTCTAGAGGCTTTTGCCGACATACCTGCCTTCTGGAGAGCTGGATTTAAAGTTCCAGATGTTATGTCAGAAAATATGTATCTTAAAATGGTAAAATAACTAGAATATAATTAGATGAAAATATGAACGATAATGAGCCCATGCCATACTTTCAAGAACACCCCCTCCCAAGAAAATAAAAATACAATAAATAAAGCAAACCAAACAGAGGCCACCGCAGCTGTTTCTCAGATGTTGACTCTTTATACATTTTTATGTTTTACTTACATGTAATACACTGTATGCATGTTTAGATTTATTTTGAAATAATTTTTCTATTTACGTTTACCATTTTTTACATTTACAGTATATTTATACTATTACATTTGTAAAAATGTGGCTGTATTTGGACTAGACGTTGTGATTAGCACACTGGGGAGAGGGGGTCTGAGCCAGGGGCTGTAGACATGTCAGCAACTGTGCCCCCCTACGCCCACACCAGAGTTCTTCTGCTAGGGTTGGTGTTAAACTGGGGCCGCTTCCAGGGGTGCTACACATCTGACATCAATTGAAAAACCAGCGCGTGTGTTTGGACAGGGGCTTCAGGTCAAAACTTCACATGATCAGGACCCTCCTGTCCCACTGGACTGAATACAACAGGTTCCTACCACGTCGAGGATGGCCCTTGACATAACCATAGCAACCGGGCGAGAGAGAAAAGCTGGTGGAAAGTGGCCGCCTCGTCAAAGGAGAGCGGACGCCATCGTCCGCGCAAGAGAATAATGACAGCATCTGAGGTAATGACGGCCCATTGCCCGTCCATAGAAATGAGAGCCATTATGATCCTCACAGGCCTGATATGGTGGAGGGAATGGGTCTGGGGGTGGGCAGAGAGAGACTGTAGAATGGGACAGGCTGACATACAACCAAATATTGCACACAATTCTGAACCTGTCAAAAATAGATTTTGATGCCGTACACCGAATCTCCGCAACACTCTTCAGGTAGATTCTCCGTTCCAACACATGGCCAGAGCACACTTAAACAGGCAGGCGCACGCGCACACACACACACACAGCTAACAGTCTGAAAGGTTCAGCGTATTGACCACAGCTTCCTCCCTGCGGTCTCTTTCAGCCCGGTGGCTTTGTGTTCACATGGTAGGCCGATGGCCGGCTATGGGGGAGTGTGGACAGGATGCATTCAACACTGTGGCCTTTATTCACCCATGTGCTTTCACAGGGGACAAATGAAAGGAGTCAACACAGAGCCAACACGCGCACACGCAGGCGTGCACGCACCCTGAAGGAATAAAAACTGTAAAAACTGAAGTTGAAGCTTCAATGCAAACGACGAGCAATGGGAAAGATTCTTGACTAACTCACTGTTACCTTAGCGACTAGCAGGACGCTACCGCTTACCTTTCACGTCTTCGTCCTCGATTGTAGTGTTCGTGCTCTCGCTGGACTCCTGTGAAGGAACAAGAGCGCAGTGGGCATCAGCGGCAGCACACGCAGGCAGGTGTACAGCAACACATTCAGGTGCTTGGACAGAGTTGTATTGTTCAGCATTCTCACACAGACGGTGGCAGTACGCTCAAGGTGCGACTCCCTTGGCAGGACTTTGGCGGCAATTATTGTGTCAGTTCAAGACATCCCTTGATATTTTGATGGAGGTGTAAACAGAATAAGGTCTCTTTGTTTCCATACATGTGACCAGATGAGACATGAGTCACTGCAGGGTACTGTATGTAAACAGCAACCACACCGCCGTGTATGGATCATGCAAAATATAACAGGCCTTTTGTCTTATCAATAACACATCGGCTCTAGGGATGTTTCATTTGAGCATTCCTATACCATGTAGGGATGGCACGATCCAGTTGTTTCAGTCCCAATACCCGCACTTTTGGTATCGGCCGATACAGAGTACCGATCTGATATTAGTGTTAAATTAAGTTTTAAAGTAAGTTGCTAAGTAAATGACAGCCTCCATCTCCATTTTAGGACTTGGATGCATTTTATAGACCTGCTGCTGATAGTGCGGCCTGGGTAGGTTAGACAAAGCTGATGCTTGACCTACTTGACCTACGCGTGTAAATACATTTAATTGGATTAGCCCCATGGATCGGTTACAACTGTCCAATTGTCACCAATACAGCTATTTAAGTCAGTATCGGGTTGATTTCCGATCACAGTATCATATCGGTGCCATCCCTGATACCGTGCAGCTCTTAACCTCACGGTTCGAGTGCATGTGTTGCTGTTAAGTGACAAAGCATGCTTCTTCAAACATTAACGAACGTCATGCCAGAAAACACAAAACACTAAGAGTTCTCTAAACAGAAGCAATTTAAACACCCTTTATAAACCATATACCAGATACATTATGATATCGCAGTACTACAAGATAACGCTCAAAACAACTGTTGCATAATGCTCGGTGGGAAATCGAGGTGAAATCTCACAGACACACACCTTTGCATGCAAACATGCAGTATCCATCTAACATTACTTCAAAAACTACAACGGATTAACAACACCCAGCAACACAAACACCAAAAATGCTAATCATTCTAAAGCGTGTACACAACATCAGCAGACAGGCCATCTGCACCAGCAGACAACTAGCTAAATACCTTGTTTCCGTCAGCTGGGTTGTGGATAACAG
>JAODVN010000011.1:7777-18191 GCA_025434125.1 Chologaster cornuta
GATTGTAACATACAGTAGTATACAGTAGGGTAATATGTTATGTATATTATATTATGCTTAATTGTGTCATGATCACAAAAATCAAATGAGTGAGCAATTGGAAGTTATACAGCTAATGAAATGTAATGCATTTTGCATTGGTAGGATCCTTATTATATTGTAGACATTGCATAGGCACAGTACACTTACATCCAATTAAGGGTCAAAGGTCATGTTTGAGTTCAAGATTAATTATAAAAAACAAATATTTGCCACATTTCCAATATTCTACCTACAGTTTCTTTGACTGGACACAAACATTTTTTTTCTCAGTTTTACACTCTTGAGAGTTAAGGTATTTTGCCTTTGTAGGACAGTATTGCTTTTGGTTTGCCCTAGCCGTGAATGTGTTGAAGACTGAACAAGCTGCAGGTTGTGCAAGGATGATGTAGTCTTGCTCGCATTTCTCTCTTTACGCACCTACGCATCTCTAAGGTACCGATTGATTTTACCTCAACGGGTACTCAGTAGAACCAACGTAATTTGGTCGGTACTCTTTAAAAGTAGTGAGTTCGCTACCCAGCCCTAGTTGTGTGTGGTGGTTTGGCACCTGGTGTAGTCCATGATGGTATTGAGTCTGTGTGCGATGGTGAAGACGGTGCAGTCCTCAAACTGTATCCGGATGGTTGACTGGATGAGGTCATCGGTCTCCAGGTCTATAGCTGCCGTGGCTTCATCCAGGACCAGGATCCTCGTCTTCCTCAGCAGGGCCCGGGCCAGACACACCAGCTGCCTCTGACCCACACTGCACGTACGTACGCACACACACACATGCATACACGTGTATGTGAGGATTTCCCATCTTGAAATTAACATGTACTTTTCTTAATGTACTGAAGTATACATACACATCCATTTGTGTGGAAGCAACATGCACAGTAAACAGACATGTCACACCTCTGTGTTAAAGTAAATGAATCACTGAATGAGGCAATAGAAAAAACTAATGTCCCAACTCATAAAATGTGCTGTTGGTATTGCAACTGGCAAGACACATTTTATGATTAGGAGGATCAAGTAGGGGTAGGTTTCTTGAAAACGATTGTATAAATAAACACTTACTGAACAAACTAACAAAGGAATTGAGGAAAGAATGTGAGGTTCCAAAAGACTTTGTAATCCAACATTTTTCAAATGAGTTGAGAGTTATTTGTAGACTCCTCCCCTGCAAGACCTCAACAGCAATGAGACAGAGGTCCCCACAACACAACCCCAGCCTAAACATGGATGTCATCATCTGTGAAAGGTTTGGACGTGACTTTTGATAACTCCCTTTTGTTTGAATCACACATAGAAACCATCACCTGGGCATCCTTCTTCCGCCTCCGAAACATCACTTTCATACTCAAGCACCAAAACTCACTTCCCACCTGGACTACTGCAACTCTATATTCTTTGGCATCCCCGCCAAAATCATCAAATCGACTCTAATTACTTCAGAACTCACCAAAATTCACCCCAATTCGGATTAAAATTCATTCGCTTCCAATATAATACCACATTCACTTTTAACTTTACGGACTCCTTACATACAAGGCCCTCCACAATCTGGCTCCCTCCTACCTCTGATATTCTAATGACACATACTCCCTGTCAATCTTGCTACTCTTCCACTACAGGTCTTCTCGTCACCCTCCCCCCTTTCACCTCCGCCAGGAACGCATGTCATACAGTATGTGCAGGGGAAGGGCGTTCCTGGAGAAGGATACCCAGGTGTTTCTCATGTTTCTACACTGGATATAAAGTTCATTTGTGTGTCCCCCTCCACACACACAACCAAAACGTGTAAGCATTGGAAGTATATTATCTCAGGAAGTTACACACTCTTGTACAGTAGGTGGCGCACCTTAAAGTTGTTTGAGATCCACCAAGTACATCAAGTGAAGAAGAGGAAGAAGCTCTCCAGAAAGAGTGCATTTAGCGGCATTTCACATGCATTTTCTCTTTTCTCCACTTCACCACCAGGTTTTTGTAATTTTCGCAAGCTAGCCCGCCATGCATAAAAGCATAGAGATTATAGGCTACAAATTAAAAATATTTTTTAAATAAAGATATGGGATAGATATGGGAAGTTGCCATTTGTTTTCATGTCCAGATGAACTGTATTAGTGGATTTTCATGTGTCCCAAAACTAGTGGCATCGATTTTTTTCTGCAGATGAGATCAAAAGTACTACTTACACTACTGTAAATAACAAATCGGTCGAGCTGGGGTACGTACTACTTTGATTTTTGGGAAACAGATAAACTAACAAATATTTTAAAAACAAAGATAACAAAAAACGTTACAAAGATTTAGAGAAAGCACCCCCGTTTATGGAAAAAAAACTTGTGACAGATAGACAGACAGCCTGTAGACCTTTCAATATTCAGTATTACCTGAGGTTCTCCCCTCCCTCTGAGCACTCCAGCTCCAGTTTAGCGGGCTGGTTGGTGACAAACTTGTGAAGATGGGAGTGCTCCAGGGCCTTCCACAAGTCTTCCTCATTGTGCTGCTCAAAGGGGTCCAGGTTCATCCTCAACGTGCCTGAGAACAGCACAGGTTCCTGTTTAAAAGATCAACAACAACACAGATTAAAGACTGTAATGCCCTACAATGCACGAGCGTGTCAGCTAACGATATTAGCCTAAAGACATTGTATGTGTATTGTTTAGTTTACCTGTGGAATGATGGTGAGTTTTGACCTCAGGTCGTGAAGGCCAATGTCAGATATCTTTACCCCGTCAATGGTAATCTCTCCACCGGCTGCTTCCAGCAGTCGGAACAGGCACAGAGTCATAGAGGACTTGCCAGCCCCTGTCCGGCCAACAATACCAATCTGTGCCAGGACACAATTAGGATATCATCCCTCTGGATTTACTCAGATCAACTTCTACATTTATGTCTGGATTTCCCCCTATGGATTCAACTAGAACTACATTAGCACAATAGTCTCACACTGTGCCAAACACCATGTTGACATGGGTGACCAGAACCCTTTGTAAAGATCCAGAAGCAGTACCTTTTCCCCTCCTTTAACACTGAGGTTGAGGTTCTTCAGCACAAGGTCCAAACCTTCCCGGTAGCGAACGCTGTAATCTTTGAACGCCACGTTCCCCTCTACGGGCCAGTCAGACGGAGGCTTCTTGTCCTTTATCTCCCAGGGAGCCTGTGGATAAGAACACCAAGTTCCACATCACAAAGAACCTCTCCATCACCTTGCTTGTCCTCGTGGCATGTACTTTTTGGAGGGGCGCTGAAAGAGCTTCATAACAATTAATTTGCTCTTTCAAGGATTTCACCCTGTCAGAGATTTTAACATTAGACAAGCTTAGGCTACACGTTCACACGTTCGCTACACGACTGCAGTCCTTCGTGCTCAAATCGGATATTTTTTGCATAACCTGTTTAATGTGGCACATACAGTATTAGATTCTAGTGTGAACTGATCACGCTTCTGAAGTGACCCGCATAAGCAAACGAACAAGATGTCACATACGGGGAGCTGTGTTGAATGTCGTCGGGTCTATTCAGATCTCAATTTATACGTTTTTCATTTTTGCAAATCGAGTCGGGTGAAAAATTTACTGGTTAATTTCAGATCGCGACCAGTGAAGACCTTTAGTTCACACTGTTCTGAAAAGATCAGACCTGAGTCACTTAGAGGCGGAAAAATTTGATATGGGCCAGATTCGTGTGCAGTGTGAACGTAGTCTTAAAGCCGCCGCCCACTGGCAGCGTCGTTATGTGGCGCGTCAATAAATTATATAAAAAAGACAGAAAATATATAGACAGGGAAGCAATGCATTTCTCTGGCTTGATGCTCAAGAAATAGAACAATGTTATAAACCTTGGCGTCAGTGGGCATTTCCCCGCGGCCCATGCTTTTACAGGTATAGTATGTTAACTAATATATGACGGCTTGTTCTGACTCTGCTCCCTTCTTTAATCTCTGCTCTCAGGCTTCAGGAAAGGAGTTAAATTTGAGGGCCCAGCATTAAAAAACAGATGCTCCATGGAAGCCGGGCACACACTACAGGACAGCTAGCCCGATTTTATGCCTGATTTCCCCTTTTTCAGCATAGGCCCAATTTGTCGATTGTTCTACTGATCAATTATCCTGTGGTGTAGGGGTATGTTAAGAGTAGCTTGCGGAAAGATGTTCACATTCATTTAAATTGCTATTGAATGAGACTATTAACTCGAACTGACTTGAAGCCACGCCCAAAATATTGCTTATTAAAAGATATGCTATTAATATAATGTTTGCAGAAAATCAAATCTCCATTCAAATTTTCTCTGTGGAGCTTTTGAGAATGGCAGTTTTTTTTTCTATTTGTACTGTACAGTATAACACATAACCCTAGCATAGCTAGTTGCTCTTGATCGTCTATCGTCATGTTTACACTACAATAATGTTTCTTGTGAGAGATTTGCTAGATTTGCGTTTTTGGAATTTTAGGACAGGGTTGTTCAGGAATAGAATCGGTTTGTGTGTGGTGTGATGTTTTGGCCAAATCGTTGCTCTCTGCACACATAATGATCACATTTTTATCAGCTGTTAGGTGTGTGGTAAAATAATCTAGTGGGTCCCCAGCTTAACTCCACAAATGTATTGTTACTACGGGTAAAAATATTACTTATTAGTAGTACTTATTTTTAATTTAAACCAGTTCTGTAGTTCTATAATGTCACCACCGCTAATGGAAAAGGTATGGTGAATACAGTACAAATGCTCCCTTTTGCTTATGTAATAAAATGCTGTTATGGATCACATGGTAATATAATTTTTATGGGTCTAGTTATGGTTTAATAGTCTTGTATTGTTTTGTTGGAGAACATAACTCGCAGCAGGACAGGTTTTTTTCTGGAATGTGTGTAAATTCCTGCCATTTAACAGCATGCTGTCCTGGCAGAGAACACCGGCAGCCCTGGGTTCTCTTTTAAATAAACCCTCAACCTATGCCAACGTGAACCACTTGTACTACACAAGCAAGGGAAGCCACAAGCACACACACACACACACACACACAAACACACACACCTCTGGCTCAGTCTCAGAGTACTCCTTCACCCGCTCTACAGCCACGATGTTGCTCTCCAGATCTGAGGTCATCCGCACCATCCAGTTTAGAGACATGGTCACCTGTATAACACAGTTAACGTTAGAGAAACAACATTGCCTATACACATTCCTTCTACTGAAGAGAACGGCCTAAGGGATAGTTGGGCAGGAATGTTTGATTTAGATTTGTCTGGGCTCCAATATAAATCAATCATAGAATATGACAGTGATCCTTTGTCATACTGTAAGATCACTGAACATCAGCGGAGCAAATTAATATTGAGGTTAGGAAGCTAGTGTGCCAAGGGTTTAACAAGGTTTATTCCTCTTTACTGTACGTTGTGCAATGCAAGATGGGGATTGTGATATGCAGACAAAATAATCCTACAAAAAAGACAAGAACAGATACATGTTCTTAATGCTTATTAAAAGTTAGATTGGTAAAATGTTACTTAAAGCAGTTCAGTGATGTACTAGATATTTTTATTTAACTTGCAAGGCTGACTTGGTGAGAGGATATGAATATAAGAGAAAAAGCGTATTTTCTGTTCATGCTAGCGTGAGACAGGACAAAAGTGTCGTCAGCCCTGTATTAGACACACAGTACAGCATATTGTGTACCTGTAGAGCGTAGGATACAGACAGTCCCACCAAGCCAGCGTTTAATTTCTCCTTTCCAATGACAGCAAACAGGGCAGCAAACAACACAATGCAGTTCCCGATGAACTCAATACGCACACCGAGCCAGCTGGAAGGTAAATGGTTAATCTCAACACAAGCCCGATATTAGCTTACAAACATAACAACACTACATATTGGTGTGAGAAGACATATATACATTTTAGAGAAAACACTGAAATTAAAGAAGCATATATATAATGTTTGCCACTTGTGAGTGAATGTTTGTAAATGATCTATTGTGTGTATAGCATTGTATAGACAGTATATGAGTACATTACTGGGGGGGTGTTGGAATAGCAGACAGTGTTTATATAAGGAATCAAGTGATTATCATTGTTGCATTGCTTCCGCCAGACTTGATAAGTAAACAGACACACAGACCACCAGTGGTGTTAGAAGTGTCAAACACAGGGTGTGAAGCCACATTGTGCGGCTGCTGCTGATTGGCTGGGCCTCGTGGCGGCAGGACACAGGGTACACACCGGTTGGACACTATGCCGGGGTAGTAACTCTGCTGGTTGTTGTCCACCTTGATGTCGCTCATGTGAATGAAGGCCCCATGCCTGCTGTAGGCCCGGATGACGCTGGAGCCCGTCACCGTCTCAGAGAAGTGAGAGTAGATGGGCGAGCGGCTGACCGACTCCAGGCGCTTCAGCTGCCGCGACGTGGCCACGTAAAACCTCTGGAGGCACGGGCACAGGCAAGCAGAGCGTGGGAATAGGACATCACATTACACAGGGGCAGATGCCACAATAACCCCCCCCACAAACACACACACACAGCACATACTGAGTGGACTAAACATTAGGGACTCCTACTCTTAGGAACATCTGTCACATCTAATATATTGTTTAAGGTGCGAGAGATGGTATGAAATATGGTATACTGCATGTACGTATGTACATGGGGTTTGATTAAGCCTATAGGAAAGTGTCTATCTCTAGACAAGCAAGTTTTGACTTTCCTGATGTTTAATAACCTCACCTCCAGTGTTTGGAAAAATACCTTAAGTGTTTATTTGAGGTGCCACCAGGTGATTTATGTTGGATAACAAAACATTATGTATGTTTATACAGCAATAATTTCTCTCATAATTAGGGTGAAGGAAGCAATGTACAGTGTGCAAACACTGTCACCATGTTTATATCCCATGCACAATACCTAGTCAGGCTTGTCACGTGCATATAATTGTACATAATAATAATAATGATAATAATATAGGTGTCAAGATAATGTGAAACACTGAAGGCGATTTTTCTAACTCACTAATGAAACTATATAAAAAGAATAAGCATTTTGTTCTTCTAAACATATGTTGATGCCAAAACATACAAGCTTGATATTAATATATCAAGGACAGTATGCCATCGTATTGCTGTAGCGAGTGGTCTGGCTGTTGAAACAGTTTACCATTGTACACAGTACTGAATGTTACACAGAAGCACATCCCAATGACGGCCAACATACATTACATGGAGAAGCGGCCTGGCGAACAGCTTCTTGATTTTTGCCGCCATTAAAAGACCAGCGTGACAGCAAGAGCAAGCCATGAAAGACAGATGTATCAAAGCTGGGCAGATATTAATAGAGCTGGTAATGTGTCCATTTAGTGAGTTAGTAGCCCTAAAAGTCCCCGCACAGCCCCACCATAGCTTTGCCTAAATGCAAGCGTCTCATGCTTTAGAACACTCAGCGAAGCACCCAAAGCAGCTTAAACCATGCAAACTATGCCATCTTGAGGCTGGTACGGGATTGGTTTTGCTTTTTGTAGTAGCATCAGCTACTGACGCCTACGGCAGGCAGAACAGAGCTACAAATAAAACAACAAAACATTCACAAGATTTGATCGCTGTATGCCACCATTGATTAAAAGTATATTATAATGAGCAACCATATAAAAAAAACTCAAACGTAAAGAATTTGAACCTAAAGAGCCCACGCACACACAAACAAACTAAGCAAATGAATCTCTATAAACATGCAACTGCATATGAAAGCGTATTTTGTAGACAAATGCACAAGACTTTGGTATTAGAAGCATCCTGATTTAGGTTTCCAGTCCGAGTAGTACTGACATGTTTGAGCAGGATTTTGCAGGTAAACAATCCATGTGGAATGGAAAAGGAGGCAGAACTAATTTCCAGAAGTGCTGGCTATTAGTCTGACAATGATTTAGATTTAAATAGAAAATCTGCATTCGTATACAAATATCTCAAATAGAGATTAGCCAAACTAAACTCCAACTCCATTCTTACATCTCAAATTGATAACCGGACGGTCTTATCCCAGAAATCTGTTATCCGGATATTTGCTGACCACACCAGAACCCCCAGAAATATTGGCCCTGGACCCCATTGGCTAAAAAGTTGTCAAACCGACAGCCAATGGATTCCAAGACTGCTGTACGATGTGACAGCAGACCATCAGTTTATTTTCAAAACATTCCAAAACAAAAACTCTTGACCACATCAGTACAAGTACCACATTTTAGTTCCACAATGTCAAAGCAGCTGTCTTGCCACAGCTACAGCATTACGAACATCAGCCAACAAACCAAGCTGCCTGCCGCTACAACATCCAAACGCTCTAATCTAGAAGCACACTCTAGAAGCACAACTCTCACACACAGCATGTATTAATGAGTGAGCAGACGTGTGTCCTATTTACCTGAACCCACCAATAGAACACCATTAAGGGGCATACGACTATGAGGATCATTGGTGTGAGGGCAGAGCACACGAGCAGCACGTTCAATGTGTACCAGAAGGTGCGCATCCATATGTCAATATTGTCGGGGATGTACGTGTCTATAGTGTCCACGTCTTTGCTGAACCGGTTCAGCACCCGCCCAGTGGGGGTGGCCTCAAAGAAGGCCTGGGGCGCCCGCATCACCCCGTGCAGCATGTTGAGGTGCGTTAGCTTGGCGGCGCGTAGCATGCTGTAAGCCCGGCCCAGCAAGCTTGTGCCCAGCACCAGAATACCTAAGAGTGGGTAGGGGAAGAAGGAGTGATAAGCCTGGGTTAATTCAATTGCCATCTTTATGTACTTTTCCCCCGTCTGAGATGGAACGTCAGCTCCAGCCTTTCCCACTGAGGATTAATAAAACAAGGGGTTGATTCACATTTAACCCACAGGTACACATCATCAGTTGACCCCTAACCACACAAGGAGGAGCCTTGCGTTAGCCCTGAAACAGAACCACCAACTAACGAGGTCAAGTGGAATTCTCACTTGTTTACCACTAGAGGGCGGCGATGCACTGGAAGAAACACGGCCTCGGTTGAACACTCATAGTTCACTACAAAGTCTCACAATAACACTTCTGTCGTTACCGTGCACGGCCTCTGTGTGTGGGTGTGCGTGCGCGTGTGCACATGCGGCAGACAGGGCAGGGGGCGTACAGGCTGCGGAGCGGAGGGAAAGAGAAGTGAACGTGTGGTTAGCAGAGAGGGCAGAACCCTGGACATCAGGGAGAGACACAGCTGAGGGAAGGGGAACTCCAGCCATGTGGCGTCTCCACGGCGACTCAGGGGACAGAAGGGGAACAGCGTTTTAGTGGTGGGGGGGGGGAGCCTCTGCGACAGGAACAGTACCTGGACAAACACGTACACCAATGCCAGCGGCGCTATGACCACGGCGAATATGGGCGTGCTGGCCACGATAACGATCATGGTGGACAGCGAGGAGAAGAAGGTGGCCAGGAACATGAGCACGGTGGAGGGCAGCACCTCGTCGATCACGTAGATGTCCTTGGAGAAGCGGTTGAGCACGCGGCCTATGGGCGTCGTGTCAAAGAAAGACTGCGGCGTGTGGAACTTGTTGTCCAGCAGGCTGGCGTGCAGCTTCCTGGCCGCGCCGATGTTGCCCACCGCCAGCGTGAAGGACGAGATTACGACCAGGACACCTGGGAGAGCGGGAGAACGCAGGAGGGAAGGTTTGGATGTGAGTGGAGGAGGAGACACGGGGCATCTGTGGGAGGGCTCGCTGCTGAAACAACAAACGATACAAGTGGTAGACGCTGGCTGTCGCTCGGCAACTGGAAGAAAAACAGTGGCAACAGGTTATGCATTCAACACAGCCGGGTCTGCGTGAAGGAAGACACCGCGCCATTCATTATTAACATGCATTTGCCACGCACGGAAATGAATGCAGCTCATCTGCACGCCAACTCTTGCATAAGAGATTCCAAAGCAGGATTTCCTTCATTTTACACTTACAGTAGAGTAAAGCTGCAAAGCAGCCACAGCCCAGGTAATTACAACACAGGTCACAGGCAGTGACAATCAAGGCTTGGGCAATAATGCAGCACTTTGCATGCTTCTTGCTAAACTGCAGGAAACATTCACAACGAGGTACAGCAATAGTCAATAATCCCATAACCGTAACAAACATTGTTTTTTCTATGACTACTCATGTGCTAATGTTCATGTGATGATGTCATTCAGCGTCTAATTGATGCTGTTAAATCTGCTTACAAGGTTAACAGTTTCCCTGTCTGGTCAGTACCTACACTTTTGGAATCAATAGACCTTCCTCTTAAAGGTGCATAGCGAAGTTTTCAGCCCCTCCCATCTCCCATCCGATCTCCCATGTGAGCTTCGTGTTCTCGCAGCGCGTTCTCAAAAGTCATGAGCGAGTGTGAGCACCGGC
>JAODVN010000011.1:46724-56870 GCA_025434125.1 Chologaster cornuta
AGAACAACAGACATTTTGGAAGAATTATCGTAATGGTTTGCTAAAAAATAAAGGCCTTGACCTGTCATGAACCAATCAGAACAAAAACTTTCTTCACCCAGAGAGGTACTCTTAACATACTGAACAAAAAGCCTACTTAAAATGCACAAACATGGTTTGGGACCATTACACAACTTGTATCTAAGCGAGTAGAATTATAGAAGAAATCTGTTAAATACTTATCCCAGTAGCCACATTATAATATATATATATAAATGTATACACTTTGACGTATCTAACTTATTTTAGACCTATTACAAAAAAAATGTCCCCCGATTTGTGTACAGTACAGTGAAGTGAAGAATTTTCTACCACAGAAAGAGTGCAGTTTCACATATTGCCCAGTAGAGGAAGCCTGTAGTTCTGTGGGCATTTGAAAAGGCTCACATCACTCTTATAGGGAGGGGAAAGAACAATGAATATGGTCACATAAAAGCAGAAATAAACTGTACTTCAACACAGTGAAATTGTCTGCTGGTTTAACAGCGCTTGCCCAGGAACACACTGTGCCATTAACGCATACTGTATGTTTCTACGTAGGTGCATTAACCATAAGGAAACACAGAACTGAAACTTTAAGTGGAAGCACATAATACAGACTCACAGCCAACTGGTATCTAACAGGCATGCCAGTCTCACTACTGTGTGTGCTCTGTTGGTCAAACACATAGTAATGTGTACTTGATGTAATTACAGACACCAAATAGGAGAAACAGGAGGCCAGCTAGAAGCACCTAAGACAAGCCTCATCTGAGTCCTGACGGGGGGCGTTCAGTGGGCCGTGATTGACAGCTACGACTTACAGAATGTACTGCTGGCTGCAGGGCGGCGATGGGGCCGCTTCGGGGTCGCCATTGAAGCGAAGCCCGCGGCTCAGACCAAAGCAGTGTGGGGACGAGAGGGGGCTGTGGCCCCCCGCTATCAGTTGGAGGAGAGCACCTCCCCCCTCGCCCCCTGCTCCTCCGACCCCGTGGTAGGAGCCCGTCGGGCCGGAGTCTGGGCCTGCTCCGTCAGCTGTTGGCTGCTGCTTGGGGGGGTGGCTGCAGGGTGACAGGGGGGGCTGCTGCTTGGGGGGGTGGCTGCAGGGTGACAGGAGCGGTTTGCTCAGGCCTGGCAATAGCTCTGCAGACACACACACACACAAACACACGCGAGGAGGTAAAGATGAGGGCTGAGAAATACATTGACTCAAGGGTGTTAATATTCTGTTTCTTTTGTGGAGAGAGGCTGTGTGGATTAGTAAGGATGACACAATGGAGATGCAAGAGGAAACAATGGTCCAAAGAATACCACCTCGGTAGTTTGGAGTTACTGTTGTACTGCTCCAAAATGACTGTCAGTTGATAAATGTGTTGTTGTTTTGATATGTAATTAATCTATATTGATACATTTTCCAATAACTATATAAATGGAAAAATAATGAAATTGATATCGATATTGCAGTTTTCATGATCAATATCGCAATATCACATTTTGTCAATATGGTGCAACCCTAGTAAAGCTGTAATAGGAGGGGTTTTACAATGACTACTTATTTCAATGGTGATGTACATTACCTGAGGTAGGACAAAGCACAAGGTCTTCAACCAAGCATTCTCCGCAATTTATGTCAGAAATTACCCCTATACCCCGCCTTGCACAATACACGCCGGTTTACAGTGATGCATTCAACTGTAGTGAGCTGGGTGAACGTCTTTACTCTACAGAAATAGCCTCAACAAAAAAAAGTTTAGGAAAAAGAAAATCTATATTGGAATGAGAAATGTAATGGGTTTAAAATTGAGTCCTTCCAAACAGGCATGTTAAAGTTTCTTTCTGTCACGCACACGCACACACATGCAAAAAAAAACACACCACAAACAAAATCTCTCTCTCTCTCTCTCTCTCTCTCATTTTGGAATTGGTGGAACAAGCAGTGGCACCTACAAAGCATATTCTAACTTAGCAAACATACTACTACTGTGTGTCCTTTAGAAGTCTTTGATGTAAAGTAAATGTTCAAGTCTTATTATATTCTATTGATGAGAGATCCAAAGGTTAATCCATTGAAGCTGTTTAGAAAAGGGTGGGCACGTTCAAAAATTACATGGCAGGTGTTTGGAACAAGCGACGGTGATTGGCTATCACTGTCATTTAATGTCAGGCCTAAACTACGTTGGCAGCTGCCAGGATGACGCTGATTGGTCAGAGCCCCTGTGGATCTGACTCAAACGCAACGATGTCGAGCATGCCCAAAATGATTTTCGCTGCCAGGTCAAACTGAAGCTTGCGAGGTAAGGATGGTCTCGCAAAGCTAGCCAGACACCCTGTACGGACGGGTTATAAAACTTTTACCTACAGATCTGCATGTAATTGTTTAATTATGTATTAATTCAAATTGTAACACACATTTATATCAAATATATAAAAACTTCTGTTTTAGGGCTGACTGTATGTGTCTCGCCCATGCAGTGGATAATTAGTCACACATCCAAACACGTGGAGTGTGGCAGACTGATACGCATAGTGTATGGAAAGGAAGGAAGGAATGATGGAAGGAAAGACAACAAAGACTTGGCCTGCTTTTACAATAGGCTATTAGAAAGAAGTAACAAAATGAGTCATGTTGAGAATGAGAGAGACTGCTTTCCTTCATGGCAGAATTATTAAGACAGAGAGAGAGACAGCAGGCAAAGACAGGAATGGAGCTGAAGCTATAGATAACAATAGGCTAGAAACCTACATTTATAAATGATAAAGAAGTAGGCTAACTGACCTGGTGGGCTGTTTTCATCTGTAGGACAGTCTTGACAGAGAGCCAGTGTATTCCCGTCTTTCCCTTCCTGAACACAAAGGACATAAGGGCTCGCAAGCTCCTTGCTACACAGAGGAGGCAGACTTTCCTCCGGGGAGGGACTTAGCGATGTCCTGCCGTCCACCTCCAGCGCCTGGAGCTTCAACAGGGAATTCTGCAGGCAGAAGCAGAACATGCTCGCTGGATTGTGATCCGGAGAGAAATTCGATGTGTTCCACTAAACCCCGTGGCAGGAATAGCCTAATAGAGGACTTGGTCCTTGGTCCCTGGTAGCATACGCTGCAGGATGAGTAATTAGGGCATAGGCAAGCAGATTGCCGCGTGTAGTTCTGAATTCGGCTGGTTATGACTTGTGATGCGCACAAACTGACTCAAGCTTCAGAAAGAATATAGTAAACACATATCTTGTTTCCTAAAGATTAAAGATATAACTCAGTAGGCTATGTTGTTTTAGTCCGTGTTTCTTCGTGCCAAAATCCTATCTACACAACCCTTTTTTGAATTAATAGTCGCCATTCACTGGTTGAGGAATTCCAATGCAGTTCAGTTAAACAATCCACTGTGACTCTGCATTTGAACAGTTTGCATTGCAGAATCTATATTGAAAACAGTATACTCCAGATAGGCTGTAGGGTATTCCTATGTAGTCCAGCGACGATGCTCTCCAGGTAATATCCGCTAAAAGAAAACAATGGCCTACACATAATGGAATATTTTTATTATTATTATTATTACTTCGCTTTTCTTTGTTTTCAGTTACCGTCAGTTCAGTTGTATAACGTCACTCCATAAGGAAAGTCGTGAAGAGGCGCATATGGCGTAGCGTCGCACGTTTCTTTAAATGTCAGAGCTGGACGTGTGAACCTCCTCTCTCAATCCCTCCCCACCGTCTCTTCAGCACGTTTGCCACGCAGAACTGTGATGCTGATGTTGCGTTTTAGCGCCCAACCCATTAGTTTGCCTTTTACGTAATCTTTCCGTGCATGCATAATTAATGCTGGTGGTCGAAAACACATGTTTATTATTTGATGCTGTGACTGAATGTAGCAGAGTGCCTGTCAGACTATTTGACCATATTAGACTATTAAAGACTAGTGGTGGTCTAGTCAAGTTCATTTTTTGCTCGTTGTCATCATCAGATGATCGAGCATCGACGAGCTAAGCAGTGGATCTATGGGATATAGTCCTATTGAAGAGTGGTAACGGGAATGTTGTATTTCTAGCGACGTCATCTTCTCTCATGATTTGTTTGTGGATAGGTGTGCAATATGAGGAGGGAGGGTGTTAGTTCGTGTGGGAGAGTGGGCGTTATATGGGCTTGAGAGAGACCGGCTGCAGAGGAGGTGCTTTATAGTCGACGAGAGCGGGAGGTGGCAGTAATAAGAGGGTGGTGAGAGATGGATACTGTGGTTTTAGCATGCAGCCTACACGTACTGCAGCATACAGTTTCAAGAGGATCTAAACTTTCCTCGCATGGATGATGTTTTTCTCCGGGAGAATTTCTCCCCCAAAATTAGTCGACATTGTGCGTGTGCTATACGTGTGTGTACACAGTGTGGGCTATACATGAACTAATTGTGGCAAAATCTAAGGGCATATGGATATGTGTGCTTGTGTGTGTGTGTGTGTGTGTGTGTGTGGGGGGGGGGGTGTGGACCGATGCTGGAACTTCATTCATGAAAAATATTCTTGGTGGGAGGGGGTCGGTGTGTGGGGAGAGTGCAAGAGACGTGTGCTTGCACGCTGAGGACTGGTGCGCACACAGCATTTGGACTGTCGATTTTGATCTCAAGTCAATAATTTATTATTGAGACCCAAATTGTGACACGATAAACTAGGATATACCCTTTAATATTGGCGTGTAATGTGTGTGTGTGTGTGCGTGTGCGTGTGTGTGTGCAGTGGTTAATAAGAGACTATTCGTCATTCGACATGCCTAACAAAAACATACCTGGGTATCTCAACCTCAAATATCATCATTCATCTCGCAAAAGCACGCTCCTCCTCTTAGTCTTGACGCGCTGGTCGACGCTCCATCGCGGCGTCCAGAGTGCGCACTTTGGCGTTCCTTATACAGGCATGCATAGCCCATTGTATACGTAGGCTGCACGCACGTAAGGCACGTGGTTTGGTGCATATGGTTTGCTGCAGAGTTGCCTTGTTGAACACCAGTTCAACTGGTACTGAAGTTTTTTTAAACCAAAATGCAGAAACGGGTGAGAGAAAATATGGCATCTAAATTTAAGACTACATTATATTATCAATTAGTGCTATCTTATCTCGTTCTTCCCTGCTAATACTATGGCAGGATGATTTTGCTATATGTTCCATGGGGAAGTAACCTCCATGTCAATGATAAATGTAGGCTGTTCGTTGCAATCATAGAACTATGGCAGTAATACATGTATTAGGCCCTGGACTGTAAAAGCTCATGCTATCACAAAGTGATCATCATTTTGGTTCAGCTTGCCTGCTCCAAACACCATTTCTTTTTTTGACATTTTAAATTTTATATCAGAATAGGGGCAAATGTCTAAAAACCCGAATATTTTTCTATACTCGCATACTCTTCCATACTACTAGCCTATTTATCCAGATCTGGAAATTGATCATAGTGGATCGACTAAATTAATAGAACTAGGCTATACGACTAAATCCATAGGCTACTTTTCCATACTGCATAGGAACCATTATTGTGCTCATGTAAAAGGTTAATTGATGATTAACATCGTTTGTTTTCATTATTGAACATACATATCACATTTGAAACATTCATAAATTACCTCAGAAGGTTCGTCTTCGTGATTTGTCACTCTCGTGACGTCATCAAGAATTGCCAGGAATAGGAGAGAAGGGAGGAGGGAAATCTGATTTCAGGATTACACTGTGGGATTACATGCATGGCTATACCGCTACTAGATAGATAATGTTATCCAAAAAGATAATTACTCAGTTAAATAAACTACAGAACGTTAAATGTATCAGACAGATTAAGCAGTATTAGACTACAATAGCCTATTTGAGTTGGATCATTGGATCACACCAGTGGCTGACAACAACGATACACCTGGTTTCCTTGGCAACGGCGTTCTGCCCTTTGGACTAATAATGGCTGCTGTCCCCGAAAGCACGGATGCCAGCAAATGGCTGGATGCTCACTATGATCCAGTAGCCAACCTCTACACGTTTTCATCATGTATGGGTCTTGCCGACTTAAACGGCGACGGCGAAAACAAGCTTGTGGTTGGGGACCTCGGCACAGGCTCTTCCAACAATAAGTTGAAGGTGTACCGGGGTACAGCTCTTATGAACGAGAATACATTACTGGACCAGCCAACGGGCCTTGTGTCATTTCTAATGGACATACACGAACCGCGCATTCCCGCCATCGCCGTGGCGTCAGGCCCCTTCATCTATGTGTATAAAAACATGAGGCCCTATTTCAAGTTTACTCTACCCAGTTTGGAGGTCAATGCATTGGAACAGGTATACTAGTCAGTAACCTTTATTGTGTAGAATCTAGTCACACATTACTATCAGCCAAGTATTAGCCTACAACTATATTAGAATAATTTGCTAGGGTAAATAACTGACTATTTTGTACATTTGTGAGTATGATATGGTATTGTGTGTCACTATGTCTTAAAACCAAATTCACGTTTTACCCTCTTCTCTATTATTTAATCAAATGGTGTCTGTTCTTCCTCTTTGTTCCTTGTCATTTTGCTTCTCCTGTTTCATCTCTTCAACAGGACGTTTGGCTTCAGGCCAAAGAGGGTCATATCGATCCTGGGTCCTTGAAAGAGATGTTGGAGGGCATCAGGAATAAAGCTGACATTCCTCTCTCTGTCAGATCATTGAGGTTCCTGGCACTGGAGCCACAGGACATGGAGGAGTTTGTGGAGCTTTACAAGCAGCAGCCGATTCGACGCCAGGTGACATTAATACAAGGGAAATTTAGTCATAGTTAAATAGAAAGTAGTAGAAAGTACCAAGTAAGAGGGTACCACAGCAGTAAATGTAATCATTATATATATTTTTTTTTATCCAGAAACAACATCCACTTGAAATCAAATGCACTTATTAAAATATCCTGCTAGTTAGTCTATTTGTGTTCGAACATAACTAGGGATTATGAGCGGTGATTTACAGACTATTACGAAAGCATCATCCAATCCTGTCTCCTGATTGCAGACTGTCATCACCTGTGTTGGAACACTGAAGAAGAGTACAGCTGATGAGGATGGAGTCAGCTGTCTGCTGATCGGCACAGAGAGTAATGATATCTACATTCTGGACCCTGAAGCTTTCACTATCCTCGCTAAGGTAGTTTTACTGACCGGCTGTGAAAGAAGACCCAGCAGGAATGGTCCCCATTTTATAGACTAGTAATTTCTTGTTAAAAATACTATATCTATTTTGAATTGTGTGGAGCAGTGCCCATGGAGGGCCGTGGAGAGCTATTGTTGCATTTTAACAGGAAGTTAGCAATCATTTTCGATAATGCCTTTAAATCGCACTCCCTCTGTGTGTTGTAATCCAAGCTCCTCTGTTCTTTGTTTTCATAGCCAGTCTGGCTGTGCGTACCTATTTTATAGTTTTATATTTCCATTGCATTTTTTATAATCCTCTCATGTTGCTCACACTGAAACATGATCAGTTCACAATCAATCACATTCATAGACCTGCGACATGGCCCTTATCGATTGCTTCTGTCTAGCTTTGTACGGTAATGGTAGACAGGTAAACAGTATTTAACCAATACTGACGTCTGCTTCATTGGCTGTAGATGGCACTGCCCAGTTCTGCCACCATGATGGACGTGACTGGCCAGTTTGATGTAGAGTTCCGCATCACTGTGGCCTGTCGGAATGGAAACGTCTACATCCTGCGGCGGTGAGGGAGCCGACGAACTTCACTGTATACATGTATACACTGTATACATGGTTGTCCATATCTACATCTTACTGTGGTTTACTGAACAATGACAATTTAGCTTCCAGTATTCTACACCTCACTGGAGACCTATAGTAACCAAGCCAGCAAAATAAACCTGTAGAAAGTAGTCAATACAGTCTATATAATGTAGTTTAATACACAATTGTGATTAATTTAACCTAGGTATTATTTACCTAGGTTAATATACACTGGTTTTCATCTCGATAACATGTTTGTGGGTTTAATTTCCTAGGTAAATATGACTCGGTTCGTTGGAGTGTTGAGCTGACTTTCGTCTCCTCTTTTGCAGGGACTCGTCCAAACCCAAGTACTGCATCGAGCTCTCCTCTCATCCGGTGGGGCTGGTCCGGGTGGGAAAGAATGTGGTGGTAGGCTGTGCTGAGGAGTGCCTGCAAGGCTTCACACAAAGGGTACCTAATCCACCTGTCTACCTTTTCTTTCTGTCTGCATTCATAGTGATGTATGGCCCTTCTGGTCATGCTACTTGATGTCCATTAAACTCATGATTTTGACTATATAGTTAGATTCTGATGTGTACTGTATGTATATGGACAGATCCTATTTTGATTACTCTTATTGACTAAATGCTCCTTAATGAAAGCAGCCATGTGTAATTGGAGAAGGCCTGAGTGTGTTTATTCCTGTGTTTTCAGGGGAAGAAGCTGTGGACAGCCAGCCTTCCTGCACCTATCACCACAATGGCATCCATGGACCTCCCGAGCAGGGCCTTCCAGGCAGTTCTGGTGGGCCTGGCCAACTGTGAGGTACACCTGTACCGCGACAAGACCCTCCTCAGCACCATCAAGACGCCCGACGCGGTGAGCAGCATCTGCTTCGGCCGCTACGGTCGAGAAGACGGCACCCTCGTCATGACCACCAAAGGCGGCGGCCTGCTGGTGAAGATCCTGAAAAGGACGGCAACGTTCAACGACCGTGACGGCTCAGCCGGACCCCCGGCGGCCCAGAGTGTGCGCCTCAACGTGCCCAAGAAGACCAAGCTGTACGTGGACCAGACGCTGAGGGAGAGGGAGAACGGCACGGCCATGCACCGGGCCTTCCAGATGGACCTGAGCCGCGTGCGACTGGCCGCAGCCAAGGCCTACGTCAAGGCCCTGGAGTCCAGCCTGACACCCGTGTCGACCAGCCTGACGGAGCCCCTGAAGATGAACGCCGTGGTGCAAGGCCTGGGCCCCTCCTTTAAGCTCACGCTGAACGTCCAGAACACGGCCGCCTGCCGACCCGTCATGAACCTCACCATCAGCTTCCTGTACGACGACAAGCTGTACAGCATGAGGAACCCGTATTTCAAAATCCCCTTGCTGGTTCCCGGGCTGATCTACCCCATTGAGACGTTCGTGGAGTGCACCAGCGATAAGGGGATATCCGACACCATTAAGGTGTTTGTTCTTCACGAGGGCAGGAGCGCCCCCTTGCTCACAGCACACATCAACATGCCTGTCAGTGAGGGACTGGCGCTCAGCTGAGTGAGACATTCACAGCTGGAAGCACTATTTATTATGTAGATGCTGTATCGGATCAGCTGGCAGTGTGATATTGGAGTTTTGGTATTTTATTATTTTATTTATCATACCAAATAAGTAGTAAATAAAATGTGTTAAGGCTTGAGGTGGCTGCGGGTGCTATATATTGAGCTACATTTATTAACAATGTAAGATACCATACGTGTGGTTATGAAATATTGGATGTTTTCAGAGTAACGGTTTTGCCCAATGGATTAGGAGTTTTGAAAGAGAAAATGCATTCATATCTTCCTATGTCTATATATTTATTGTTGTGTGTGTGTGTATATTTATTGTACTTCCTAGTCAAGAGAACATATAACATTTCATGTCAATTGTGCTATGGTTATCCAACTTTCAGACAGCCTATAGGTCAGGATTCCCCAATCCAAACACATCTGATTTATCTGAATAGCTCGTTATAATGACCCATTCATTAGAATCACGTTGGCGCGGGGAGACATGTAAAACATGCAGGGCAGAGGCCCTCCAGGACCAGGGTTGGGGACCACTGCTGTAGGTTAATGTTCTTCACTCAGGGATTCAAGTCAGTAGCCCTCCGGCAGAGGTTTTTATATTGTAAAGTAAATAAATGTCAAACATGCATTTTATAGCAATAATGCCTGGAAAGGTAATGTTTCTGTGTAGCTTGTGCAGCAGTTGAGTGATGACTGGACCATGGTTCAGCATTTTTGTTAATGTTGTGTGAATGTCATTATATATAAATGTAAGTTATTATAAACACACACTGTATAAGTCACTAACATTTTACTTCAAACAAATGGTGAAATCAAGATATGGCCTTCTTGCAAGTTTTAGATCTCTCCCTGCTCC